>PJEM01004370.1:0-155722 GCA_004023845.1 Helogale parvula | reverse complement strand
TGCAACATTTCAAAAGTTTATTGTATAAAGAGAACAATACTAGACAATCCGTCCTCTGAAATTTTCAGACTGGCGTAGGTTTTCTGGTTATCGGAGTGGGTGTTTGTTGTCAGAACTTGGGGACCCCGAGGAGATGTCTCGAAATAACTAGAAAATGAGGGTGAAGCAGTTGCCCTCCAAAGGGTCCCTGAAGTCTTGAGCCAGGATCCAGAACAGAGTTACAGTCCCCTGAGGGACACGGAGTGGATCCCAGGCTTTGTACCCCTGATGTGTGACTATTAGCACATCTTTTTTTTTTTTTTCATTTTATTTATTTGAGAGACAGAGCAAGTGGGGGAGAGGGGCAGAAGGACACACACACACACACACACACACACAGAATCTTAAGCAGGCTCCACACTCAACACATAGTCTGATACTAGATTCAATCCCACAATCCTGGGATCATGACTTGAGCTGAAGCCAAGAGTTTATATTCAACCGACTGAGCCACCCAGATGCCAGGAACGTATCAGCACCTCTAAGAAAAGACTGTGCCCATTCTGATGGGTGGCTGTCCAAACACAAGTCAGAAACAAGGTGAAGGAGCAATAGTGACCTTTACGGTCCCAAGTCAGCAACAGCTAAGGAAAGTGTGACCTCTCATTGCCTTGCCTAAGGACACGGACAGTTAGGTTCAAATTCCATCTCTGTCATTTACTTGCTAGGTGACCTTGGGCAGATTGTTAGCCTCTGTGAGCCTCAGACTCCTCATATGTTACAAATGGAGTTAGTGATAGTATAATGGGATTATTGTGAGAGTTGAATTGGTGAATTCATGTGACTAGCTTAGAATGTCCTAACTATTCATAATAACATTGCTATCTGAATCCCTGTGACCGTGACTTCTCAAAGAAAGATAATCAGTTGGCATTTTGGATTTTTTTTCTTTACATTTATTTATTTTGGGGAGACAGAAAGAGACAGAGCACAAGTGGGGGAGGGGCAGAGGGAGAGGGAGACACAGGATCTGAAGCAGGCTCCAGGTTCTGTGCTGACAGCTCAGCCCTGATGCAGGGCTCAAACCCACAAACCGTGAGATCATGCCCTGAGCCAAAGTCAGACACTTAACTGCTGAGCCACCCAGGCACCCCGGACCTTTTGTTTTTGTCTATCAACCTGGTGTACTTAGTTAACGGAAGTTCAACTAACAAAGCAACTCCTCTAGAGAGACCTTGCAGGACCAGCACTTGAGGCTGAACTTACAAGGAAGTGAAACTATGCTAAAATCCAGCCCATGCTCTACCCACTCTCCCCAGAGATCACCTCTCTCTAATACATTCATTTTTTTTTGTATTTTATTTTTTAAAATTTTTATTTATTTATTTATTTTTATCTCTAATACATTCAAAGGCTCTGTGTGGCCAACTGGTGGTCCTGTGACAAAATCCAGGGTGGGGGGCCTGACTTGCCATGTGGGAAACTCATAAAGGACAGAAATGCCCCACCCTCCCTCCACTCCCACGTGGGGCCTCCTATGAGACAGGTTCTCAGCCACTCCATTCACATTTTCCACCTTGGAATGCTGATGCCCTATAGTTAACCCTTGCTCTTCCTTGATTTACACTGAAAATAATTCTAAAGGCGCCCGGGTGGCTCAGTTGGTTAAGTGTCAGACTCCTGATTTCAGCTCACCGCCATGATCTCATGGTTTGTGAGATCAAGCCCCACATCAGGCCCTGTGCTGACAGGCGGAGCCTGCTTGGGATTCTCTCTCTTTCCTTCTCTCTCTGCCCCTACCCTAACTCATGCTCTCTTTCTCTCAAAATAAACATTAAAAAAAATTGAGGGGGGGCCACCTGGGTGGCTCAGTCGGTTAAGCGTCCGGCTTTGGCTCAGGTCATGATCTCGCTGTTTGTAGGTTTGAGCCCCGTGTTGGGCTCTGTGCTGACAGCTAGCTCAGAGCCTGGAGCCTGCTTCAGATTCTGTATTTCCCTCTCTCTCTGACCCTCCCCTGCTCACACTGTCTCTGTTTGTCTCTCAAAAATAAATTTTTAAAAAGCATAAAAATCCTAAAGAGACAAAGATTGTATTCTCAAATCTTCCCAGTGTTAGAGAGATAATATTTATCCTCCAATGAACCCAGTTAGCTGTGTATTGTTGTGACAGGGTTCGGGACACATCAACTGAAAATATGGCACTTTGACTTATTGAATATTTTACACTGAAAGAATTTGAGAATCAGCAGGTGCAGGAAGGATTCTTTGGCCTTCCCTTGAGGCAGGTCATGAGACACTCATGTGAGAAATGCCCTCCTTCTATCCAGAGGAAAGGACCATCCTTATCCCCAGGACTCCAAGAAGCTTCGAGAAAAATCAGGACAAACAGGCCTTGCTAAATTTCCTCCAGTTTCCTCCTCTTAGCTCATACCCCTTTTGTCCTAACACATTTTCCATGACTTCCCACTCTTCATCAAACCAAGTGTAAAAATACTCCAGTTTAAACACTTCCTCTGGTCTCCATCTCCTTATGAAGGCTCCCATGTCACATAGAACTTACCTTAAATAAATTTGGATGCTTTTCTCTTGTAAATCTGCCTTTTGTTATAAAGGCCCAGCCAAAAATTTAAGTTGGGTAGAAGAAAGAAATTTCTCCTCCCTTACAATAGCATTTACTTGCTATTTCCATCGCTTCACAGACACAGATCTAGGAGCTGCCTGGGTAACATTTATTTCTCTGCTTTTCCGGGAGCTAAGAAACAGGCCTAGAAAGCAGGTCAAGGAACGAAGCATTGCAAATTATTCCTAGAAATTAACTACAAATGAGTCTGAACAAAATCAGGACAAAAAGATATTAATGGTGACACTCTTCATTAATTCATTCATTTATTTAAACATGCTTATTGAGTACCTGGTTTGTGCCAGCCTTCAGCAAGCGACTGCATATGAGCAAAACATACACATTCTTTGTCCTCCTGGGGCTTGGAGTTAACGAGGGAGACAGCCAGACAGAAATGCCCACCGATGAATACATAATAGTTAACGAGTTAAATGCCCTGTAGGCAGGCTGTCCAATATGGCCGACACTAGCCACATGTGGCTACAGGGAAATTGAAATGTGGCTAGTCTCTTTTTTTATTAAATTTTTATTAAAAATTTTTTAACATTTATTTCTTTTTGGTAGGGGGGAGAGGCAAAGAGAGGGAGACAGAGGACCTGAAGCTCCATGCTGTGAGCGCAGAGCCCAGTGGGGGGCTATAACCCATGAACCATGAGCTCATGATCTGTGCTGAAATCAAGAGTTGCTTAACCCACTGAATGAAATGTGGCTAGCCTTCATTGAACTATGCTCTAGGAATAAAATATATAACACATTTCAAAGGCTTTGCACCAAAAAAGGTAAAATACCTTATTAATTATTTTTTATTGATTGTCGGTAGACTTGGTCATATTTTAGATACACTGGAATGAATAAAGTGTCTTATTAAAATTAATTTCACCACCTCATACCCATTAGGATGGCCACTATAAAAAATAATGAGTGTCAGCAAGGATGAGAAGAAATGAGAACCCATGTGTGATGTTGGTGGGGAGATAAAATGGTGCGACTGCTGTGGAAAACACTACAATAGCTTGTCAAAAAATGAAAAGTGAAATTATCATATGGTCCGGGAAGCCTATTTCTGGGTGTATAACGCCAAAGAACTGAAAGCCGGGTCTTGAAGAAATATGTGTACATCCATGTTCATAGCGCTATTAGTAATAGCTGAAATGTGGAAGAAACCCAGGCGTCCCTGAGTAGACGAACAAACCACAGGCAAACAAAGGAAAGAAATGCTGACCCCTGCCACAATGTAGGTGAGGCCTGAGGACATTAGTAAGCGAAATAAGTCAGTAAAAAAGACAGATGCTGTATGATTCCATTTATATGAGGTGCTTAGAGTAGTCAAACTCACAGAGACAGAAAATAGAATGGGAGTTGCCAGAGACTGGGAGGGGGGAACGGGGTGTCATTTAATGAGTAGAGAGTTCGGGTTTTGCAAAGTGAAAAAGCTCTGGGGATTAGTTGCACAACAGTGTGAATGTACTCATCGTCACGGAGCTGTACCCTGGAAAATGGCTACAGTGGCCCATTTTCTATAATGTATATTTCACCGCAATTAAGAATTAAAAATTTAGGGGCACCTGGGTGGCTCAGTCGGTTAAGCATCTAGTTTTGGCTCAGCTCATGATCTCACGGTTCGTGGGTTCAAGCCTCGCATCGGGGTCTGTGCTGACAGCAAGCTCAGAGCCTGGAGCCTGCTTCTGATTCTGTGTCTCCCTCTCTCTCTGACCCTCCCCTGCTTGCGCTGTCTCTCTCTGTCTCTCAAAAATAAAAACATTTTTTAAAATTACTGTTAAAAAAGAATTAAAAATTTAAAAAGCAAAAAAAACCAAAACAAAACTGAATTTCACCTTTTCGTTTTACTTTTTCTGATTCACCAAGAGGAACACTTAATACATGTGGCTCACATTTTATTTCCATTGGTGCTGCTCTAAAGGAAAAGAATTTTGATCTCCAGGGATTTTTGTTTTAAAAAAAAGAATATTTACTAAAGGAGTTATGCTCAAAACTTAATAGTGCTTTACATTGTTGTGTTTGTGAAACCGCTTCTATTATGATGCTGATAACCAAAAATTTCAATAGATCACAGATTTATTTAATAGTACTTGTCAAACACGCAGTTGACAACCTTGAGGGGAAAACACATCAAAGGGATGTGTACCGTTATAGGAGTTCTTATGGCACATGTCTCATGGAAGATACATTTATGTATCACTTTTTACACATTCTAGATGACATTCAAATGAAGATGGTTGCTTCAAAGTGCTTGATAAGCTTCTGGTGGTTGAGGGATCTCTGAGGATTTTTAACTAAGGAACCTGCTCTGTACCGAAAAGGTAAAGGTAACCAGGAAAGACTGAAGCATCCAAACTGGGGTGGGGTTGAAGTCAGGAGGGGTGGAGAGCTTTTGAGGCAGAGAAAACAACTTGGGCAACAGTTTTCAAACAAAAGAAAGCATGGAAAATTCTAAATTTTAATTTTTTTAATGCTTTTTAAAATTTATTTTTGAGAGACAGAGAGAGACAGTGCGAGCAGGGGAGGGGCAGAGAGAGAGAGAGAGATACAGAATCTGAAGCAGGCTCCAGGCTCTGAGCTGTCAGCACAGAGCCCAACGTGAGGCTCGGAACTCACAAACTGTGGGATCATGACCTGAGCCGAAGCTAGATGCGAAACCGGCTGAGCCACCCATGCATCCCAGCATGGAAAATTCTAGAAAGAGCAATGGAGGTTGGAATGCCCAGAGAGAGAGGAGGAGGCTCTGAGCTGAGTCCAGAGGGGCCAACAGGGGCCGGATCAGGTAGGGCCTGGAGGCCTGGCTAAGAACTCAGATCTTTGTCTCAAAAACAATGGGAAGCCAGCAGAGAGGTGACAGGGATGCATTTGTCTTTGGGGGGAAAAAATTGCTCTTTCTGCATCTGTGTGTGTATGTGTGAGTAGTTTCTGGTTTTTTTTATCATTTAAAAAAAATTGAAAGTTTATTTTATGTTTTTAAGAGAGAGAGAGAGAGAACGCAAGCCAGAAGGAAGCAAAGAGAGAAAGAGGGAGAGAGAATCCCCAGCAGACTCCACGCTGTCAGCACAGAGCTCGACACAAAGCCCGACACGGGGTTCAATCTCACAGACCATGAGATCATGACCTGAACTGAAATCAAGAGGTCAGCCCGGTGTCCCTAAGATTTTATTTTTAAGTCATCTCCACAACCAACGTGGGGCTCAAACTCACAAGCCCAAGACCAAGGGTCACATATTCCGCTGACTGAGTCAGCTGGGCATCTGTCTTTTTATTTTTTAAACAAATGAGGCATAATATATAATATAATTTAATTTTTACGTATTTTTTAATGAAACTGACAATGTTAAACTTTCTTTTGAGTCCTGTGATCCTGGAAAACAGCAGCAGTTCAAACGTCTCCTTAACCTTTGTTTTCCAAAATCCCCCCACCTTGTGTGTTCCTGGAAATGACTTACCCAAAAGGACCAAGCTTCCCCATACAATTTATTTATCTATTTATTTATTTTAATGTTTGTTTATTTTTTGAGAGAGAGAGAAAGACAGAGTGAGCAGGGGAAGTGCAGAGGGAGAGGGAGAGGGAGACACAGACTCCCAAGCAGGTTCCACTCTCTGAGCTGTCAGCACAAAGTCTGATGCAGGGTTTGAACCCACAAACCTCAAGATCATGACCTGAGCCAAAGGTGGACGCTTAACTGACTGAGCCACCCAGGCGCCCCTTTCCCATCCAATTTAGATAAGACTCCCTGGACACTTGTCATGACTACAAAAATTCACAGATGACTCCATAGTTTACCTGTCACAAAACCGACCACAGACAACCCTCAACTTCCCATTCTTTGTCTCACGAGTGATTAAGATTCGAATTGTTTGTCCCTCCAAACCCTGCCAGACACAGAGATAAACACTTCCTGTTCAGCTGGCTGAGACCTACTCTGATTGCAAAACAATCCTAGCTCTACGTCACCCTACCTGTTACTTTTGTACTGCTCTCTGTAAGTCTAAGGGAAAGCCACCCTGCCCAGATACTTTGACCTTCACACCTGGATGGCTCTCCCTATTTTGATAACCCAAACAAAAACATCTCCTTAATTCCCCTGTGCATTTTTGTCTCTGACAAGATCTTTCTGATAAATACGTTCATAATCCAGAACTTCAATCAAACATACAACTCATTGAGGACCTTCTGTGTGCAAAGGCAACACTTTGTGAAGCTCTAGATGGTGTGGGGTGAATAAACCTGCCCAGAGTAACGCACAAGTACTTCTCAAGTAAATTGTTATCACTGTCATTTTCATTACAACCACCTTTTTAAAAGGATATCCTCAGATAGGCATTATTATCTCTGTTTTCTTAGCCTCCATTTTGTCTTCTGTAAAATGAAAATAATAGCCCTACCCTACAGGGACGTTGCAGGGGTGGGGTTGGGTGGTCAATGAGATAATGCATGAAATGTTGGCCTGTTATTTTTTTTAATTTTTATTTATTTTTGAGAGAGAGAGAGAGACAGAGTGTGATCAGGAGAGGGGCAGAGAGAGAGAGGAAGACATAGAATCTGAAGCAGGTTCCAGGCTCTCGGCTGTCAGCACAGAGCCCAACGCAGGGCTTGAACTCGTGGAGTGCAAGACCATGACCTGAACTGAAGTCAGATGCTTAACCAACTGAGCCACCCAGGTGCCCCAAAGTGTTGGCCTGTTCTTATGGGCAATGTTGGGAAAGCAGTCTGGTCTTCTGAAAGGAGACGTCATTGTCTATGAGAAGAAACCCCATCACACTCAGTGTCTGCGCTGTCACAGCTCACATATGAGCCAAGTGGCCAGAGGGCAGACCCTTGCACACAGGTCGCCATGCTTTTGCTCACATAACCCTGCAACCCTGATGTAGCGGCAGGTAGCATCGCCCCTCCCAGTCTCTTGTGACCTTCTGGCGGGCTCTAGCCCATTTCCAGCAGTCAGTGTCTGCATCTCTCGGCCTGAAGACTTTTTTTCCCCCCAGAATTAAGGAAGGTGGCTCTTCTGAGGTGCAGAGCCAGCTGAAAATGGCCAGGAATCGACATCCCCAGGGAGCATGCCTCACCCAGTGACACTAGGGGCTTGGTGTATAGAGACCTCTCTTCCCTCCACCTTTGGAGGAAGAATATTCCGAGGTAAATGTTCTGTGTTGGGTTTTCCCTAGGGAATTAACTCTAGTCTCCCACTGCAGTAGCTGGCTCAATCACATACCGCTCCTTCCTAGGATCACTTCTGTAATCCCCTACCAATCTGCCCCCTGCAGCTTCCCAATGAAATCTTGTGCTTAAATCATTGCTTCAGGTTCTGCTTCCCAGAGAACCCACACGAACCATCAAGTTCAACTGATGAGACAAGGAATGAGCCTTGATCCAAGACAGGTACCAACTTTTGGCCAGAACGCCACTCTCTACATGACTATGATTAAGCAAAGCAACCTGATTCTTTTTCTCAGGGAGCAGAGAAGAAAGAAACTAAAGGAGGAAAAAGGAAACAGTGACAGATGAGCTGGATTTTGTGAATGGTGGCCTGTGGTATCCTGAGCGAGGCTGGCGGGGACCCTGAGAGCCCCAGTGATGCGATTTCTTGGGTGTGTGCGTGTCTCCGTGCAGTTTTATGCCAACTTCCACCACCTGAGTCAAAGCACGGGGATCCTCACAGTCCCAGGAAGTCCGATTCACAATGACATCAGGGCTAGATGGTCCCAAGTTCAGATCCACTCTATGGTCTTCAGCAAATGGCCTAGTGCGTCTGAGCCTTTTTCTCAGCTTTAACTGGGGGTAATACTAACATCCTTGTGGGTATTTCTGAGGATTAAATAAACAAATGCTAAGCAACCTGGTTCATAGTTTACTGTCAGTAAACGTAGCTTCATCCTTACCTGAGCCCTTCCACAGGTACTGGTGTCTACAAGTACTTTCTGACTTCTGGTCACCATGGCGACCCTAGGCAAGCTCATAAACATCCACTAATGAAGCAGAGATATTTTCACTTTTCCCTGCCGTGCTTGTCTGTGTCTCGGATAGATTAAAACCTCCCAGAGGAGTCACATTTCAGAGTATGCAGTCTGGCCATTTATAATCCACGTCATCGACTGTGATATGGGCCAAAACCATCAAATAGGAAAAATAGAAAAGGTTAGATTCAGTCTTTCCTGAGCACAAAGTTGCCTCCATATTTTTGATGGTTTAGGGAACATCTATCTAGAGGGTGGACATGAGGATAATTTTTGGTTGGTTTTAGAAGAAAGAGGAGCCTTTGGACAGTTGGTGTCATTCAAAAGACCACCAAGCAAGGTGCCCGCCTTGAGGCCTTTCATTCGAACTTCCTTTCGGGTTTGTAATTCATTTTGATTCCTCATGAGTACTTGATCACACCAGGTCCCGAGCTAAGCATGAGGGTCTCAGATATCAATCTAGTCTTAGACCTGACCCAAGGAGCTCACCATCAGCAATATCATTTTCCTTCCTCATGAGATAAAGGCTTTGGGCCAAGAGATTTTTAAACCTTGAAATTCTGTGATTTTCACGACTGTGAGGTCAATTCCAGGAGGATGCCCTGTGCAGAGAGGGTTTACTTGAAGATAAAGATGAGGATGGGAGAGAATGGAAATATCATGGGTTTTTGCAAAGAATTTAAAGTATCACCCAAATCTGGGGCGCCTGAGTGGCTCAGTCGGGTAAGCATCCAACTTTGGTTCAGGTTATGATCTCACAGTTTGAAGGTTCAAACCCTGAGTCAGGATCTGTGCTGATAGCTCAGAGCCTGAACCCTGCTTTGGATTCAGTGTCTCCCTCTCTCTCTTCTCCTCCCCCACTCATGCTCTGTCTCTCAAAAATGAATATATCGTAAAAAAAATTTTTTTAAGTATTACCAAAATCTCTCCATAAGTTTAAAAGACAATCACATAACCAGGACCCCAGCGTGTGAAGAAGCTGCATCCACTGCTGAGATTCAGAATGTCTGGGCCAGACATTGTGGTGAGTTCAGTTTTAACACTTGTTTTGAAATGTGAATTTGTTCCCATGCCATTGATGCACTGGAGAATAATTTGAGCATAATGCAGATGTTTATTTCATCCACAAGAAACGCTAGGCGCAGGCAGAACTCTGCACCCTCCTGAACCAACCTCATCGTGTCAAATAAAACACAAATCTGGACCGAGACAAGGAGACGCTTTATTTGATAGGTTTTTGCTTTATTTGATAGGGGGGGGGCGGGGGAGGGGGAAGAGGGGGAGGACAGTCCCACTGGGAGATGTGCAACACTTTCAAAAACTAAGCGAGGGGTGCCTGGGTGGCTCAGTCAGTTAAGCATCTGACTTCAGCTCAGGTCGTGATCTCACGGTTCATGAGTTCAAACCCCGCATTGGGCTCAGAGCCTGGAGCCTGCTTTGGATTCTGTCTCCCTCTCTCTCTGCTTCTCCCCTGCTCAGGCTCTGTCTCTCCCTCTCCCTCTCTCTCTCTCCAAAAATAAACAAATACTAAAAAAGAATTTTTTAAGATTAAGCAAAAAAAATTTTTCTTTCATGGAGAGAAGTAATCAAGGCCTGAAAGAACCAAGCATGGAGAGAAGGCGTGATCAGACAGAGTAGCTCCGAGGATTGTGCCTGTTGAGGGTGGGCCAACAAGCCTCAGGGACCCGGGGGAAGGAGAGAAAGCTCAGCCCTAGTTTGGTTAAACAAGCATTTGTTCCAGTGGATCAGTGGGGCGAAACAACTCAGCTAATCATTTGTAAGTTGAAAAAGGGGAATTTGGAGGCTGTGTCTAGCCTTGCCGCAGGTTAACAAGGGGTCATCTGTGAGGCTTCTCCAAGTCACATGGGAAGTGTGGTTCTTTCCAGTGAGCTGTTTCTGGAATGCAGAAAGGAGAAGGGGATTTTCTAGTCATCCCTGTTTTCCAGGATCATAGGACTCCAGTTAAATTCAACCCTGTCCGTAGGATTACACAAAATGTACGCAAGCATACACTTCAAACATCACCAGCTGCCTCAGTCTCCCCCCGATCAGGAGTTACAGCTGCCCCTCTGGCTTCAGATAACCCCCTCCCACTACTTGACCATTACTCATAAACCGTAGCTTTCCCCCAGTTGGACAAGCAAACTTCACGTCCTCCTCAAGGTAAGGGGCCGTGCGTAGTGTGGCACTCATGTATTTCTTAACCACTTAGTATTTGCAAGATTGTGACACCATTTTTTAGGTTCCTTTCTATTTTTTTATTATTTTTTAAAAATGTTTTAAGGTTTATCTTTTTTTTTTTGAGAGAGAGAGAGAGAGAGAGAGAGAGAATGAGCAGGGGAGGGGCAGAGAGAGAGGAGACACAGAATCTGAAGGATTTCCAGGCTCTGAGCTGTCAACACAGAGCCTGAGGCGGGGCTCAAACCCACAAGCCATGAGATTTTGACCTGAGCCCAAGTCGGATGCTCAACCGAATGAGCCACCCAGGCGCCCCTCCTTTCTTTTTTTTTTAATGTGTCCCTGAAAATATTTTTGAGCGTTGGGCCCGAAGCCCATTTTTTGCCATCGGCCCTGGGGTTTACACTTGCAGTAGCTCAGATAGCACCGTGGTTTTCAGGAGCACACGTCATGTGACAGCAGAACTGACTGTACTGGGAATGTGTCCCCAAGGAGCTTCCTAGGAGAGAAAGCACCCCCGAGCAAAGCTCTTGAGTGAAGCACATTCCAGGAAAGACGGGTCTCCCATGCTCTCTGTGGCACAGAGTCAATGCTGCTGTGCCCCACACGACCGCGAAGGGTTTGTGTCTCGAGACAGGTGGCCGTGTGGGGGGATGGGGAGCTGAGATCCAGAGCTAGCCCTGCCTTACAAGCCCATGGCCGTCTGCTCAGAAGGAGTTCCTGAACCCGCCTGTGAAAAGCAGGAGAGGTTTTCATTGCATTTGGAAGTGGAGTGAGTTAATTAAATGAACAAGATTGTATCTTAAACACCAAAATGAGACTCTACTAATGACCTAAAGAAGCACTTCCAAACCTCATAGAAAAAGATGATGTGTATTAATCACTCATGGCCCAAGGCAACGGGAGAGGAGATGTGACTACCCTACCCAGGCTGCTCTGAGGGTTCAGGGGGTCCAGTGTCCCTGTACCTTCAGGGTCCAGGGTGCCGTGGATGGTTTTGACCCTAAGAGAGGGTAAAACTGAAGAATCTCACAAGAAATGTAATCATGGGACCACTACTCAATGGGAAAGGGGAAGAGAGGAAGCGAAGGAGAGGTGTGCAGCAATTTTTAAGCTCCTATGGGAAGAAATCAAGCTTGTTTCTGTATTAAGGTTACCACACATCCCCGTGCAACCATGACAGTCTGATTAATGTGACCCCTTTTATTCTCAAAAAGGTTCCACTCGTCCTACTCATATTCTAATAAAGTGGAGGCTCCATAATAAATATTTGGTGAAATTGTGGTATAATAATAAATATATGTCTGGTCTTTGTCCCTGCTATCTGGGATAGAGATCCTAAGCCCCTTGCAATTTCCTGAGTGTCAGGAGCATCTTTTATTATCCATAATGCCCCCTTTTCAACCACAGCTGAGTTTAAGCTAATAAGGCGAGTCTGCAATAGGCCCCTAGAGAGCTTCCGGATGAAGAGGGGTCCCCAGAGAGACCAGCCATGTGATTATAAGGTTGGAACTTTCAGCCTGGGAACCCTTGGGTTGGAACCCTTCTTCTGGGAAAGAGAGAGGGGCTGCTGATTGAGTTCGATCACCAGTGGATGATTAATCAATCATGCTTACAAAGTGGAACTTCTAGTAAACCCCCAAAGTGGTGGGATTTGGAAGCTTCTGGGGTGGCCAACATATCTAAGTGCCGGGAGCGTGGCACATCCTATCCACCTGGGGACAGATGCTCCTACACTCTGGACCCTTCAGAACTTGACTTACATACCTCTTTATCTAGCTGTTTCACCATGTCTTTTGTAATAAACAGTAGTAGCAGGAAGCATAGCATTTTCCTGAGTTCCATGAGTCATTCTAGTATAATAAATCTGAAGGGGGAGACCTTGTCAGGGCTCCTGGATTTATAGCCAAGCCAGACCAAAGTGGGGGTGTCCTGGGGCCACCAGATTTGTGACTGCTGTCTGAAGGGAGGTCAATCTCATGAGACTGAACCCTAAAATTTATGGAGTCTAGCTCTGGGCAGTTAATGTCAGAATAAGATTGAAATATTGGACACCCAGACACAGCCACTTCAGGTTTTCATTCTAACCTCCTATAGAAGACCTGATGTCCCAGGCAAAGGGTTTGGGACAGATCCGAGTGGCGGATGTCAAATCGAAAATCGCCCTTCCCCCTCAGCACCAGAGGCAGCAATCCTGGGTCACATGCCTCCCCGAGAGGCATCGGGGCTCCATGCTGTCCATGCCCTTGGGCACCACTCACCGTGTTTCATGTGCAGGTGTGGACTCCATCTTCTTTAGCTCCTAGGAAGGACGAAATCAAGGTCACATTTCTGGCACCCTTTCTATCTGATCACTGCTGACTCTGCGCTCTCTTCATGATTTTCTTTTCCCCTGCTCAGGTAGTAGACGAGAAGTTTTGCAAACCAGCTGACTAAATAGATGTCTAATTGAGCAACAAAATGCCAGTGCCCTGGGCACCTGGGTGGCTTAGTCAGTTGAGCACCAACTTCAGCTCAGGTCATGATCTCACAGGGTTCCCTGTTGTCAGGATGGAGCTTGCTTCGGATCTTCTGTCCCTCTCTGCATCTCCCCCGCTCATGCTCTCTCTGTCTCAAAAATAAACAAACATTTAAAAAATGCTAGTGCCCTTTGTGGCAAACACCCCACCTGGAGTGTTGGTGTGCTTGTCTTAGTCTTAGGGAGGGAACAAGAGGGTGTCCCTGCCTGAATGCTACACTGTCCACAAGGCCAACCACATCCACCTCCCTCAGTCCCCTTCTTATATCTCTTGAGGTGGGTGTGGCTCTATTCCAGTCCATCCTTCTTCACTAAGATTTGTGGGGACCTGCATACTCCGAGGATGACACGTGTCTGCCATCGCGGCAAGTGACATGGTTAACACATCTGCCATCGCGTCCTGCTGCTCCCAGGGAAGAGGGCTGAAGCTAAGCAGGTCTCTTCAGAAGCACACGTGAGACTCTACAGGGGCCTCCGAGAAACGCTGGGCCCTGGGGTCCTGCACTAAAAATTGAATTACCCGGAGCACGTGGGTGTGTCAGTCAGTTGAGCCTCTGACTTTGGCTCAGGTCATGATCTCATGGTCCGTGAGTTTGAGCCCTATATCGGACGTGCTGCTATCAGCACAGAGCCCACTTCGAATCTTCTGTCCCCCTCTCTCTGCCCCTACCCCACTTGCTCTCTTAAAAATAAATAAACATGTAAAAATTGAATCACCCATTCATTCATACACATATTTACGTGTTCATCTAACAAATATTTATTGAGCACGTGCCTGTTAGGCACCGGTAATTTCAATCTATGATCGAAACTCAATCTTTAATGAAAGAGAAGGGAGAGGCAATCTTTTTGGCCTGGCCCAAGGTTATTACCTGCTTCCAGCTCTCCTCAATCCGTCCTTCACCTCCAGCTAGAGTAGATGACCTCTTTCTCTGAGCCCTGGTGGTGGACCAGGACCTATTAGAGACCTACGACTGTTCACTTGCAGCCCTTCGGAATGCTTTTTGGCTACAGGTAACAGGAAATCCATCCACAGTGGCTTACATAAAGCAGACACTGCCTACCGTACCTAATAAGACTAGGAGTCTGAGAATCCAGGGCAGGTCAAAGGCCAAGTGAAATCCCTCAAGAGCCCAGTCTCTTCCTAACTTTTGGCTCCTCCTTCCTATGTTTTAAGGGTTTTGTTTTATTTTGTTTTTATGTTTTTTCGTTTTTTTTCCATTTTCACACTTGTCATTTCAAGGTCACGTTATAGCCATAGCATTTACATGTAAGTCCTCAACCAACATCCCAAAGAAGAAACAACCGGCACAAGCCTAAAAGGTTTTCCTTCTGAGGCTCTGTCTTTTTTTCCAAGAAGGGAGGGCCCCAAGCAGATCTCCCCCTCTGATCTCTTTGGCCAGAACAATAAGGGATGGCATGGCCGAGGCTGCCCTAAACAAACGAAGCCTTAGACTCACCCCTGGGGCTGGGGGGAGGGATCTCCTCCCTTACGACTTCCCAGGAAAGGAGGTGGAAAGTGGGAAACAGCCACTGGGCTCAGAACGGCCAACCTTGACCATGTGTGTCTGCTTGCCAGTCAGCCCCTCGGTGCCCCTTCATCTGCAAAACCTGCACCCTTCTTGCACACATCCCAAACTCAAGCCCCTCCTCTCTTCCCTCTCCCAGGAATACTGCCCTTCCCGCAAGCTGCTGGAGCACACTCCTTAAATGTTTGTGAGTCAAAGACAACCAAAACAAAACAAACAAAGTTTGGCTTTATGGAAGGTATGGGGACAAGAATTTGGGAGGAATGTGTTTCATAGATTTAGTGAACAAATAGAACCCATAGACCAGGAGTTCTTTGCCAGAAGATCATGACTGAGTGTCAGGGGGCTCCATGAACCCCTGAAACTATAGGAACTATTTTACATAAATGTGTATATAAATGTTGAGTAAAGTGTGTCCTTGGTTTCCATGGAATCCAGAAAGATTCTGCAACCACCAAAAGACTTGGAAGCCCCACCCCAAATGGCCAGAGACAACACTCTTCAATTACCCACGGGCACTCCAGGAGCAGGGCTCCTACAATAAACTGTAACCTGACTGGGCAGAGCACCCAAGCATCCAGGACCCTGGAATCCTACCACTTCCCCCATGGCCACAGGCTCCATCTGTTCTATTTCAAGAGGCCAGTCCAGAGGGTGTCATTATTCTGTCTTACCATGACTCACCACCATCCTCCCCTGAACAATGGCCTGTGGGCTCCATCCCTCACTCTTGCTGACACCCTGGACTGGAAAGAGCTGGTTCTCAGTGAGTGGTTGGTGGGTATATGGAATACTGAGGGCAGGGGCAGAGGGAGGGAGGTGGGGTGGAGGCAGAGCCAGTACCCACAGTCCAGATTTCCCCAACCCTGGGAGAGGGAATGGAAATTTACTTACAGATGCTGGGGGCCGGTGAGCTACCCACTGAGTTCCAAGCGGCCTCTTCATGGCCCAAAGCTTATACACAGGAGTGGGTCTCTCCTCCCTCGATGGGCGGCTCCTTCTCACCTATCAAGATGGAGAGCAGGCTGCTGTTGAGTTGACTTTAGGAAGCTGACTGAGCTAATTGGAGGATAGCACCCCACTCCCATAATTCAGAGCAAGACCAGACACAGAAGACTTTCCCCTGTTCAGCCTCCCTGGTTTGCACCCTGGTTACGCCCTGAACTTGTTAATGTGATCTTGAGAAACATGTCTGGTTCTCAGTTGGTTTCCTCAAAGGGAAAGTTATAGGGCTGGCTTTTACTAATATTCCCAATAGCCTCTGATCACATGAAAGTAACTCTGGGAAGGTTCCAGTGAGGATCCAGAGAGGCCAGGAGGAGAGGCACCTGGGGGGACTAAAGAGAGGCCCCTGAGAAGAGGGAAAAGTTGGCCTTGGCCTCTGGACATCTCATACCCATGGTACTCCAACATGGCTGCCTCTAGAATCAGAAGGCTTTGCCAACATCAGGATTGCTCTCCCCTTACCTATTGACTCAGAATCTTGCATAGGATGGTGACCAGAACTGGACTGTTAGAAAGTTCTCCATGAAACTCTGAAGCAGCAGGTGCTGGAGATCCAAGATCTGAGCCAATCCAGATCCCCTCCACTGCCTGCATTGGAGATGCCCATTCCAGGGGCATTCCCCACTTCAAAGGGAAAGAAAAGCCCTTCTGAAGCCAGGAATCTCTCAAGTCAATGGGGTCCAGACCTCAGCCAGGTCCTCGAAGGGCAGCGGATCTCCTGCTTCTAGCTCCTCCAAGTACACTTGGCCTGCACGTGTCACCCTACGCTGTCAGCCTCCTCTGAGAGACATCGTTCCCAGAGCCACAAGTCTATCGAGATCCTGACTGGAAATACCTCTATCATCCAGCTGCTGACAGACACAATACCAGAAACAGTGCACTTATTGTCACTAGAGAAAAAAAATGGAATGGGATTTTAAATAACCATGGAATGGCGCACACAGCGCTCAGAAATTCATTATCAAAGTTGGCTCCGCTCCTCTCAGACGTGCCTTTGGCACTCGTGGTTCTGAAATTTGCATTCCTAGATGGAGGACGGGGCTGCTGAGAGCAGGCATACGAGATGGCGTGGAGAAGGGAAGGGTTCAGAAGTGGGCTGGGTGGTGGCTGCCTCCGGAAAAACAAACCACGATATTGGCTGGAATTGTTCAGTTACAGTGGCAGAGTCTGTGTGTGTCCGGAAAAAGGGAGATTTCTGAACATTAATGGAAGAACCAGAGTTATGTCTAAGGAATCTTTCTCCAGCTCCTGGTTCTGCTCTCGTCTATGGAGTCTTCAGTCTTGGCCAGGTCCGCCCAATATGGCGGCAGAGTTAGTCCCTCTGGCTCCAGGTGGGTGGGCTACCAGTGTAGCCACTCCAGGAAAGATTCCTCTTTGTTCTAGAACACCCAGCATAAGACGGAGGGTGGGACCTCATTGGCAGGTGGACATCTCGGAACAAAACACAGTGGCCAGGCCTGGAGCCGAACAAGGCGAGTTCAGCTCCACTCCAACCACGTGACCTGGCAGAAGCAACGGCTTCTTAAGGGAAACGTGAGGTGTTGCCATAAAAACAGGGGGAGCAGATGCTGGGAAGGCACGGACGAACTCTTCCCAGACATCGCAGCAGGAATGAAAACGGCTTGCTCCGCCTTCTCTCACATGCTGTGCTCGTCTCTACTATAGATTTTTCTAGACGGTCATTCCTTCACTCTTCTGCCCTGCACTCTTCAGCTTTGGGGGAGCAGCTGTGGCCCCTCTCATCTTCACACTAGTAGCTTGACACCTACTGTAGAGTAGATGTTTAATACGTCCTAGTCCAATGGTGTAAGTAGCACAGAACTGAGATTTGAACCTCCTGGGTCTTTATCCTGATCCTGCCCCTCACTTGTATGTAAAGTTTGAGCGGTGACTTCTCTTCCCTGGGCCTCTTTCGAATATGCAAGCGGAGGGTTTGGCAAACTCGTCTTTGTAGGGGGCCAGAGAGTCAATATTTCATGCTTTGTGCACCATAGGGTTCGCACCCACTCAGCTCTTTCAAGGAAGCACAACAGCAGAAAAAGGCCGTATGTGATCGAGTGGGCATTGCTGGGTTCCAAAAGCATTTTATTTACAAAAACGCAACGGCCCCAATTTGGCTCTCTAGCCCTAGCTCGCCACCTGTCTAGTAGAGGCTTTTTTTCTTTCCTTTACCTGCTGCTGTGTCACAGCCTCTCACCAGACCAGCAGCTTCCACAAACAGCAGTCCTTTCCTTTGCTCGCGCATCTGCAGTCTGGGAGACCTCTCAGGCACTCTTCGTCTCTGTTCCAGGCATTGTCAGCGGAGGAAGCTCCTTGGAGGCTGAAGGATCCATTTCCAAGATGGTGTACTCCCAAGGCTGGCATGTTGGCGCTGGGTGTCGGCTGAGACCTCATGTGGGGCCATTGGCCAGAGCTTGATACTAACTCATGTGGTCTTCTCCATGGGGCGGCTGGAGCCTCAAAAGTTGTTGTCATCCAACAGATGAGAAGGAAAAGCTGTCAGACTCATGAGACCTGAGTTCCGAAGCTGGTCCAGTGATGGACCATTGGCCAAGTAGCCACAGAGCCCAGCCAGAGTCAAGTGGAGGACACACAGTTGCCACCTCTAATTGGAGGAATGCCAAAGAATTTGTAGCCATATACCGTCTACCATGATGAGCTCTAAGGGCTCTGCTAGTTCAGATGTTCCATGGTTTGGAGAGTCAATCTGAACTTGGATTCCAGGAACCACTGTTCAATTCTCTAAACTGAGTCTGTAAGAGCATCACTGTACCCCATACCTGAATCCCTCAGGTCCCTCCACCTTTATAATGTCCCTGCAATCCCTTTTCTCCATCCCCACCGTTACCACTCAGAGCAGCCGGAATGTTGCAGTGAGTTCTTAACTAGTCTGTTGGTTCCCAGGCTATTCGTGTCTGCTTCCAGAGTCACCCTCCTGAAGCACTTCTGTAGCGCTCCACCGTCAAAATTGCTGGTGACACCCTCCTGCCACACTGGGCCCCATTTCCTTTTCCAGCCTTACTTCTGAATACTTCTTTCAAGCTGAAAAGCTGAAATTTCTAATTCTCTCTTCCATCCTTCTTACTACTGAAATGTAACCCAGCTTTTAATTTTTTAAATTTTGTTTAATGTCTATTTATTTTTGAGAGAGAGAGAGACAGTGTGAGGAGTGGAGGCACAGAGAGAGGGAGACACAGAATCTGAAGTAGGCTCCAAGCTTTGAGCTATCAACACAGAGCCCGATATGGAGCTCGAATTCATTCATGAATCATGAAATTATGACTTGGGCAAAAGTTGAACGTGTAACCGACTGAGCCACCCAGGCGCCCCATAATGTAACCCAGCTTTTTAGAGCCAACTTCCAAAATCCTCTTGACACTTTTCCTAATTCTTAGACTCTAATTATGTGGTTCTTTATCATACGACGTGGGGTCTTCATGGTCTAGCCCTTGCCTAGGGCTTTCTTTGGTGCTGTCAAATCTCTGTCCTTGAATGAGCTTCCCCATCCCATTATATCACATACTTCAGTCACTCTGAATTATTTGGAATCACCTTGGGACGTTTACCTGTGTTCTTCCCTCTTCCTAGCATGCCCTCCTTGCTCTAATGAAGGCTCAGCTCTTTAAAAAAAAATTAATGTCTATTTTTGAGATAGATAGAGGGGTGGGAGGTGCAGAGAGAGAGAGAGACACAGAATCCAAAGCAAGTTCCAGGCTCCGAGCTGTCAGCACAGAACTGGATGTGGGCCTCAAACCCACAAACTTGGAGATCATGACCTGAGCAGAAGTCGGACACTTAACCAACTGAGCCACCCAGGCGCCCCGAGACTCAGCTCTAATGCCACCACCTCCATAAAGGATTCCCTTAACCCCCTCCTCCCCTCCCAACTGGTTAGGTTGCTCTTACTCTGCACCCAGAGACCCTGGTAGTTCCTTTGGCCATAGAGACTATCACACTGTGCTCATGGCACTTAAAAAAAAAGTCTGTTTTCCACTAGACTCTGATCTTTTAGAGGGCAGAGATTTGGGCTTTTTTCTCTTGTCATGCCAATGCCTGGCACAGAGCCTGGCATATAGCTGGCATTCAGCAAATGTTTATTGGATGGATAAATGTTTGCTCATTACTTTTTAGGCAATTTTGAAAAACAGGATAGCAAACCTTAAAAGTCAAATAAGACCCTGGAGAAAAAACCAAACGGTTGTTACAGATATGATAAAGAGCTAATATATCTATATTACAAAGATCCTTTATAAACCAATAAGGAAAAAATTAACCTCAGAGAACATTAGGCTAAAAACACAAACAGAAAAGAATAAACGCAAATGGCCAATAAACCTTAGAAAAAAATGTCCAACAAAGCCTTACAAATTAAACATTGTGCCATTTTATGTTTCATATTAGGAAACACGAAAAATGGCAGTACTTGGCTGTAAGGAGGTTGTGAGGAAGGGGGCCCTGGTGGAATATTCTCGAGCTCAATGTCACATGTTCTAAAAGTCTTTTAAATGAGCAGCCCCTCGTAACCAACCGCTCTACCTCGAGAATTTTAATTCCAAGGAGTTAATTAGTAATACATGTGCATCTTCACATCCAGGTCCCATTAATTCCTCTTTATTTTCTGATTGATTGTTCTGCCTCTAAGAACAGACTGCCATTACAGTCATCGGAGCTGATAGTATCTTATCACTGATAGCATCATACCAATTTGGGGCCAAGAGCAGGAACTCCCCTAGTTTGGGTGTTGGACACCAGCCTGGGGAACGCATTTCTAGGGTTGCTATAATTTAAAGTCAGTCATGACTTATATAGGGTCAATAAATTCCATCATCTGCTGTGCCAATTGGAAAATACCCAACAATTATTTGAAAGATGAGTTTGGGAGGGGAATTCTGCCTTGGCAACTAGAAAGGAATAGTATTTATTGAGCACCTTCTGTGTGCCAAGAGGTTACTTATAGGACTTCATTTTATCTCTTCTTGGGCAGCCAGGATAATCCTATTTTGCTGGTAGAAAAACTAAGATACAGGGTGCCTGGGTGGCTCAGTCCATTAAGCGGCCGACTTTGGCTCAGGTCATGATCTCACGGTTGGTGAGTTCGAGCCTCTCATTGGGCTTTCTGCTAACAGCTCGAAGCCTGGAGCCTGTCTTCGGATTCTGTGTCTCCCTCTCTCTCTGTCTCTCCCCCACTTCCACTGTCTCTCTCTCTCTCTCCCAAGATAAATAAAACAAAAAAATTAAAGGAAACCCAAGGTACAGTGTAAGGAGAAAAATAAAGATAGGAACAAGGCATCCACTCTAAAGCCCATTAAAACGGCACCTGGATTAATCCTTAAGAAAGTAGTGCTTGGACATGCTGTTAGTTATTTATGCAAAGAAGATTGAGCACAGCTATTCTAGTTGCTCTTCTTTAAATTGCATTGAGTGAAATATTGTCTAACATCTATGCTCCATAGCCTCAAATCTTCTCCCGGGTACATAATAATAACCTATCATTCACATGGGTCAGAAATAATCTGATTCTGAGCAGGACAGAGTGGAACAGGCTACTGAATGGATTCTCACTTGAAGCGTTTTCTTTTAAGCAGGTTCTCAATCAAGATACCGGAGCATGTTGGGGTAATTGACTAGGGACAGACTGCCCTGCCCTGGCAGCTTGCAAATTCCTTTGAAACGATTCCTTTTTGCACATTCTGTGAAATAAACACACAAGCCCCAAGTGCATATTTGCATTCACATCATAGGCTAATGATGATTATTTGGCTGATACTTCACCCCTCTAGCAGAACCGCATGTAGTGTTTTCCATGCCTCGGAGGAGCCGTATGGTGGGTGTACTGAACCTGGCCCAGGATCTGTGACTGGGGTCCATGGCAAAGAGGAGGCACAGGAAACCATCAGACTGGTTGGAAATGACTTATGGGGTCTTTGGTTTTATTGCTGTTATTGTTTTGTGGGAATTGGTTCAATTCTCAGTTAAGCTTTTAAAAAATATTTGGGTTTGGGGTTCCTGGATGGCTCAGTCTGTTAAGCATCTGACTTCTGCTTAAGTCATGATCTCACGGTCTTTGAGTTCAAGTCCTGTGTCAGGCTCTGTCTGACAGCTGGAGCCTGCTTCGGATTCTGTGTCTCCCTCTCCCTCTGCATCTCCTCCACTACCTCTCTCTCTCTCTCTCTCTCTCTCTCTCAAAAATAAAAATAAAGAATACAATAAAATTTTAAAAAATATTTGGGATTGGTTTCCTGGAGGCTCAGCAAATATACGTAGTCAATTATGGGGGCCAGGGGGGCTTGTTTGTTTAGGTATGTTTTGGTTGCTTTAAGTTCAAATATCTGATTTGAAGTTCCAATGAAATATGAAATTACACACAGGCATACACTCAGCAGTAGAGCCAAGGAATATGATTGAAACCATTCATAATAAAATCACATTGTACACTCACATCAGGTGACTTCTTTTATCTTTTTTATTCTTGCCTATCACCATTCTACAGATGAGGAGTTTATTGTAAAAAAATAGTTAACTGACTTGTGGCTTGTCTAATATATCCAATGATTCTCAGTCTCCTTGTGCGAGGAGATGCCTTTGAAAACTGGAGTTTGGGGCAGGCCACATGGAGGGAAAAGATTCAAAATGTAGTAATTGTGGTACGACTGCTGTCAGAATGGGAGAACATTCTAGAACATCATTAAAGAGGCAATTAAGGGGCATATGGATGGCTCAGTCAGTTGGGCATCCAACTTTGGCTCGGGTCATGATCTCACCGTCCGTGGGTTTGAGCCCCGCGTCAGGCTCTGTGCTGACAGATCAGAGCCTGGAGCCTGTTTCAGATTCTGTATCTCCCTCTCTCTCTCTGCCCCTTCCCTGCTTGCGCTCTGTCTCTCTCTGTCTCAGAAATGAAGAAACATTAAAAAAAATTTTTTAAAGATGCAGTTAACACACTGTTTCTTGGAAGACGCCATCCCCTGCTGCTATGCCCCTCACCAACTAAACTTCTTTAGTGCCCTGACCAGGCCCATAGATATTCTAGCCCCGCACTGTCCAATGGGGAAACCACCAGCCATTCAGATGTGGCCATTCTGAGTTGAGATGTGCTGTAAGCATAAAATACACACAGTATTTTGAGAATTTAGGACAAAAGAAAGAAGGTAAAATATCTCAAAAAGAATTTTCTATTAATTGCATGTTGAAATAACATCCTGAGTATACTGGGCTAAATAAAATGTCTTATTAAAATTCATTTCACCTATTTCTTTTAACTTCTTTTACTACGACTACCAGAAAAATTAAAATTACGTATGTTGTTCACATTATATTTCTATTGGACCATGCTAGTCTGGAAGCAAAGTCCCCTCCATGTTCTAAAAAACACACAACCCTCATTCGAGCTGGCTTGATGTTGCCTTTAGCTTCTCACCTGTAACAGGACAGTGAAGGGACAGGTTTCCTGAGGATCTCACGTGATTCACACCCAAATCCTGAACGAGGAAAATGGGTGCTTCAGTTTACCTGCTAAAGATGTATAGCCATGAATCAAAGTTCCAGGAAGCCTGGAATACAACTTAGCTCAGCCCCTTTCCAGTTCGGAAATCATTCTTTCCACAGTGCTTTTTTTTTTTTTTCCTCTCTCCTTTCAAGTTAGGGGAATTTGCATCATTTCAAATTTTGCATGAAAGCTTAATGAAAATGTTTTATATCGTCACACCTAGAGTTCATATTTATATTAACTCAGAATTGATATTAAATGTGTCCTTAGAGTACCCGGATGTGCGTGCTCTGCCCTGCTTCGCATAACCACTCAGAGTTCCACCGATGGAGAACACAAAGGAGCATCTTTTCTAGTTATAACCAAAACATTTTTTCCCATAGCGATTAAAGCTCTGCTCCGGACCGGTAGAGACAATCCAGCGGTTGAGAAGTGCAGAATGAGTCAGGACTAGGGTAGGCGGGAAACGGGACAGAGGTCTCGTCTTGCCCTCACCTTCACCCATAGGAGCAACAGCGTCCTGAGTGTAAACTTCACAGCCCGGATATTCACAGACTGCCTGACGGGGAAGGGACCTCGGAAGTTGTCAGGGTGGGCCTCCACCCCACGCATAAGGTTTGGAGAACAGCCATCTGGCTTCCACTGGACCCTCTCTTGTAAGGAACCCCTCCCCAGGTACAACCCAGACGGTTAGGTTTTGGGAGTCCGTTTTTCACCCCCCCCCCCGGGTAAAGTTGATGCATCTGCTAAAAAAGTGGTCAGATGTCTGCTCTTCTGTGAACGAAAGGAGATGGAAGAGGGGAGAGGGCTCTCCAGATGCTGGGTGCTGCGTGCGTGCTGGTCTGCCTGTCCAGATTCAGAGCGCCTGCTTCTTTAAAACAGGCAGGGGCTGCCTTCCAAGTGCCCAGCAAGTTCTCGCTTTCACAAAGATGCATTGGCAATTACTCAGCCCTGCTCTCCCCCAGGCATTTACAAATTGATTTGTTCCCATGTTTCCAGGTACAGAAAATAGGCAGCTGAGTAATGATCCATGGGTGAGGACGGGGAGTCCAGGGTGGGCTTTGTACGCGGAGGGAGAGGTGCAGAGCGAGGAGGAGGTGACCCAGAGATGTGTGGGAGAGCAGAAGCTGCCGCTGTGCTATCTGCTGACTTCAAGTCAGCAACAAAAACAGAGAGTGGACCAAAAAGGGCACTTGAATTGGAGTCAGCCAGACATGGGTATGAATCCTAGCTCTGTCACTTACCCCATGTGGCCTCGGAGAAGGTCCATCATCCCTTTGATTCTCTTTTGTCCATAAAATGGGAACTGCAGTACCTACCCTGCTATATAAAGTAGCACTGAAGTGTTTAGCATCTGGACCTAGGCTGCAATGTATTTCCTGCATGACCTTTGGAAACTCGTTTTGAAGCAGATTTATGCAGCCTGATGGACATATAATAAGCTACACATGTTCAAAGCTGCAATTTTGTAAGATTTGACGCACATAAACACATGTGAACCCATCACCACGGCCAAGATGATGATGAACACATCCATCCCCATGAGTTTCCCAGGGCCCCTCCTGCCTCCCCGCGCCCTCACCTCCAGGGAACCAGAGACCTGCTTCTGTCCTGCAGATCAGGTTGCATTTTCTTTGTTTAGTTTCAAAGAGTTTCTATGGTCCTGTCACCAAATTCACTGATCTCTGACGTCCAACATCTCGTGAATCGCAGCTGATCTGTTTTTAACTCTGACATCATAGTTTTCATTTCCAAACCCTCATCTGGGGTATTTCGGCTTTTCAGAATATTTTCCTTGTATCTATTTAATACGTCTGACCCTTCCTCTGGCTTCTAGAACATATGGAATAAAGCTACAATGGCTGTTTTCATGTCCTTATCTGCTAATTCTATCATCGATGTCGTTTCTGGGTCAGGTATGATTGATTTTTCTCCTTATTCTGCTGCTCTTGGATGGCTGGTTATTACTGGATGTCAGACATCGTAAATTTTACCTTGTCGTTTGCTGGACCTGGTTGCATTAAACAAACAAATTTAAATAGATCGCATTTTAATTTAGTATTCTTATAGCCAGAAATGATAAAAATGTGTGTATATATATATATGTATTTTTTTTTAACTTTTTACACATTTAGTCCCTCCACTTCAACATTTTCTCTGGCCTGGCCATTGTTACATATATCTAAAATGCATCTTTTCCTGGAATGTGGTTCTGTTAGTTGAAAGCAGTCTGATCCTTCCAGGGCTTTCTTTTAAGCTTTGCTGGGCACGATGAAAGCAGGATTCAGTCTGGCGTTAATTTTCCCATTAGGGAAAGGGTCCCATTAGGACCCTTCCTGGTCCTCTAACTGCCCCTACATGCAAGGAGAGTTTCCCACACTGGCTGCAGGGAACAGGAACTCGTCCCAGTGCTGGGTGAGCTCTCAGCAGGCGATGTTTCCTCTTATTCTCCGGGGTGGGTCTTTTCCTCGACTCAGTGTCTTCACACACAGGCAGCGATCGGTGAACTGGATACTCACGAGTGACCCTTTGCAGAGAGCTCCAGAGTTCTCTGCCGGTGTAGCTCCCCTCTCTCTGGTGCTCTGCCCTGCACCCCTGAGCCCCCTTGACTTGCTTGGACTCCCGGTGCTGCATCCTTGTGTCCTGGACTCGAAAATGTGCTGGGCTCTGCTGGATTCCCCGTATCTGCACCGTGGACTTGAAACTCCCTGGGCAGCGAGCTGGCTCACGATCAGAAGCTTGCCTCATTTGTTTCCTGTCCCTCTGGACTCACCATCCTTCCTTCACGGATCCCCAATGTCTCAAACGCTGTCGTTTGGTTTTTCAGTTATTTCAAGAGAAAGAATAAATCTGATCTCTGCTTCTCCAATTTGGCCAGAAGTAGAAGCCAGGAAAGTTAGGTATTTAAATACTCTAGGACCCAATTTCCTCACCTGTAACATGAAAGTAAAAATAGTGCCTGTGTTGCAGAGCCGTAGGATTAAATGCAGGAGTACTTGAATCTAATGCATAGTAATTGCTCAATAAGTAGAAGATACCATTCCTAGCACTATTGTAATTGTTCCCACCCCCCAAGTTTTTAGTTAAATTCCAGTTAGTTTGCATATAGTGTAATATTGTTTTCAGGATTAGAACTTAGTGACTCATCACATACATATAATACCCAGTGCTCATCACAAGGGCCTTCCTTAGTGCCCATCACCCTTCTGCCCAGCCCCCCACCCTCCTCCCTCCCGTCAACCCTCAGCGTGTTCTCCATCATTAAGAGTCTTTTGTCCTTAGCTTCCCTCTCTCTTTGTTGTCATTCTTTATCATTATTATTATTACTATTACTACTATTACTATTACTATAGGATCTATCGATGAGTTTCTGGGATCTGTGAAACTCCTGAATTTTCAGTCTCAAGCGCAGTTCCGACACTTCATTGGTATTATATATTTGTACCTTTACTATTCTATTCAGACCTCTCCAGCAGATAACTACTCATCCTCTTACTTGGGGGCAAGCTAAGAATGACCTTTGAGATCTTTAACAGCCATAGTTTCTATGCCTCAGAGATCTAATTGATATTCTCATTGAGCAAATTAGCATTTGCAGCAAACATACTTCACTCCAGATTTATTATGCTCCCTAAATTAATGTAACAAGGATATTCTGAAGAGCAAACCAGAGTTTAATTCATGTGAGTCTAGAGGTCAGTCTCTGAGTTAGCTAGAGGAATTCAAGGCAGGAAAGAAAGAAAAAGTGGATTCTAATCCTCCCCAGGCTAACCAAATGGGCCAATGGGACACAGAATTCAGCTCTAAAAAAAAAAAGGAACCAAACCTATTTGAGATATGCAGTTGAATCAAGGGAAATAGTGGCCCCAGCCTCTCCATTAACTTAATTTCCCACTCTTGGCCTTCAGACAGCTTCCTTCAGTGCCGATGTGGTTGGTATCCGTTGCAACCAATGTTCATAACTCCTCATGGACCAGAAACTGACTGGGTCTTCCTGGAGGCCCAAGGAAAGGCGGCATTTAAGGCAGGTCACAATATACCTTCTGCACACATAGGATGCGCTCCAGGGCATCTTTCATAAACCCCCTCCCCATCACCTGCTTCGACCATCAGAAATAGGATCTGCTCGCACTTTCCCATTTTCCCTCTCAGCGGCTTACCAATCCCCCAACAGTCTCTTAAGAAGCAGGAGCCCCCTTGCACCACTTTATCTTGCATAAGAAAAGTAGTTTTATTGTCATAAGAACGAAAATCCTTATGCTTGAATCAGCAATGACTCCTTGATACACTGGTTTCTCATAAAGGTACCTGCAGGTCATTAACAGACTGGCATTTGCCCTTTTTCTCCATTGCTGAAAGCAAGATAATCATGAACAGAATTTTCACAAATATCTATGCACTAAAAAGGGTGAATTAAGTTTGGTCCCAAAGAATGGTTTAGGGTTGAGGGGTTATGAAAGAATCCGGCATGTCCAGGGAGCATGTCTGCCCTTGAACCGAGGGCCACAGTTTAGGGCTTGTATTGATTCTTTGATTCAACAGTTATTAAGAAAAGGTCTGAAATAATCTATTCTCAGACATTTGCAGTTCAACTGGGCATCTAAGACAAAGACACAAACGATCAGAACCCGTGGTAGAAAATGCTTAGGGCTAGAAAGTTTATTACACTTAGTTAAGACTAAGAACTTTACAGTCAGAACTGGGTTTACCCTACTGGTTTTGTCCTTGACTGTCTGTCCTTGGGCAAGTCATTTCATTTCCTGAGCCACTGCATTTCCCATTGGTTTCCTCTTTGGTAAATTGGACGTAAGAGAGCGGCGATTGTGTGAATCAAGCAAAGGGAGATGTGTAAAGTAGTTAGAACATTCATCTGAGTCAGTTAGCTAATACCATGAGTTGTTTTTTCAGCCCAAAGGAGGACAAGATCTTAAACAGCTCCCCATGGCAGAGGGACGGTGGCAGCCACTTGGTGGCTCCCTGGACCAGAGAGAGGGAAGGGTTTTGGAAGCCGGAACATTCTGCTTCCACTTCCTGTAGCCCAAAGGTTTCAAGGAAAATTCAGAATGGTTCTACTTTGTCTGCAGGCCCGGGCAGCCTCGGCATCAGTTACATAAGCTCTGCATACACTGCTTTTCTTGCCTCCTGCTCCTTGACAACTTCATTCGTGTCTCTGTGACTGCAAAGTCATTGATGGATGGCATCATCTTTCCAGGAGCAGAAGCCAGCAAACTTACTGATGCCCTTGGTAGCTCCTTTTTCTCCTTTCCTTTGGCCTGTACCAGCCACCATTGTGCGCATTTCCCCATTTGGATTCTATGCAATCAAGTCTTGCCAATTTGATCTGCTAAGTGTTTTCTGAATCCTGCACAGAGCCACGGCCCTGTGCAGGGCATTGTGACCCTCCCTCCCCTTTGTGGCTCTGCCGCAACCTTGCCTCTTGTCAACCCAGTCTCCACTCTGGTGCCCCTGTGGGTCTACCGTGCTGCCATGTCTTCCATGGCTTCCTATTCACCTCCTTCCTACCAACCTTATGTTCCTCCCCATTCCTCTTCTCTGATAGATCCCAACTTTGCTTGGGGCAGTCACAGGCTGAGTTAAAAATCTTATTTTGGGGGCACCTGGGTGGCTCAGTTGGTTAAGCGTCTGGCTTCAGCTCAGGTCATGATCTCAAGATTACAGGTTCAGGCCCCGCATCGGGCTCTGTGCTGACAGCTAGCTCAGAGCCTGGAGCCTGCTTCAGATTCTGTGTCTCCCTCTCTCTTTGACCCTCTCCTGCTCGCGCTGTCTCTCTCTGTCTCTCAAAAATAAATTTTAAAAAAAACATTAAAAAATAAATAAATAAAAATAAAAATCTTATTTTCCAGTCTCCCTTGAAGCTCGTGACCAGGTTCTGGTCAAGGAATTATAAGCAAAAGTCTATGGGCTGGGTTTCTGGGGAAACCACGTTTTCCTGATAAAAAGTGGTGGGTGTGTTCGACTGTACAAATCGCCTTTTTCTCTTCCCTCTTTCTGTCTAACGCACAGATTGATGCCTGCAGAAGGAGTCATTTGGACACCAGGAAGATGAAAGTCACCCATTAAGGTTGGTACAGCAGGAAGCTAGAGGGAACCTATTTGCTCAATGACTTCCTGGACCAGCCACAGTCCCCCAAGTCCATGCAACTCCAGATTTCTTGTTACGCAAATGAAAGAAATCTCTCTCGGGTTAAGCAACTGCATCTCGGTTCTTATTACTGAAGTCTTCACTTATTACTGAAGTCTTCACTGATACACTCGCCCGCCGACTACAGGAGTGGTTTGCAAAATTCAGTGAGCATCCAAATTGCAGGGGCACTTGCTTCAAGTTCAGGGTGGGAACCCGACCCCCACAGATTCTATTCTATTTGGATCGGCAGTGGGAGTCTGCAGCTGCTATTTACTGACGTTCTAGGCAGAAAAGTTAGAAAAACACCAAGTCCAGGAAATGACATAAGGAAGGAAACACAAATTCTGAAAGGAAGTTCAGCAACGGGCCTCTCCAGGCTCCCCAGTCTCACCTCTGCCCATTCCCCCTGCCCGTCCCTACCCAGAACTTAACATTCAGGGACTGTACTTGTGCTGTTTCCTGTCTTTGAAGCCCTTCCCACTTCTCTGGACCTGGGCCTTTCCCAGTCGGGAGAATGCAGCCAAGCACTGAGGAGCCCTTGACAACTTGTGGATGGACAGAAAGTTCTGGAAGGTGGGGAGGGGCGAGGTGGGAGGATATGTTTGTAGGGTCAGATTTGCATAACCCACCTGATCCCACTGCTTCGGCTTGACTGGAGGTCAGAGGGTGAGGATTGTCAATTGCATTGGCTTTGGTTTCAGCTCTTTTTATAATAATTTCTAGAGACTGGGATCTGTGGCCAGAGTGAAGTGCCTGTCTCAGAAAATTATTAATTTTAGTGGGCTGTTTCCTCCTTTTCATTTTCCATTTACATTTTGAGTATTAGAGTCAACACCAAGCATAATAGAAGCAATAAGATAGGCTCCAGCAGAAACCAGGAGCATCTAATTAAATCCTTATATTTGCAGGTCTAGCCCTCAAGGGAGGAAAGAACATTTGGCTAGTTTGATATTTATGGAAGGCATTCATTCATTCAATCATGCATTCTCTCATGTACTTGCTCCCTCATTCTGCACTGACAAGATGCTCTTTGTCACAAATAAAAGAAACACGACTCAGGCTGTCTTAAGTAAGAGAAAGAGAATTCACTGGCTCCTATACCTGGAAGGTCCAAGAGTTCAACTGTCTTCCCACACTGGGGCTTAAATTATGTCCCCAAATGTGTCCTCCTCCTTTGTCCCTTCTTCTTCTCTCCTCATTCTCCTTTCCCCCTTCTCCTGCCTCTCCTTTTCCCACCCTTCAGTGGGAAAGAAAGAAGCCTCCAGCAGTTCAAATGAACATCTCAGCAGTTCAACACCCCAGGAAAGAGAGGTTATCTACTGCTAGAACTAACCAAAAAGTCCCATGGAGAACTCTGACCTGGCTTGGGTTGTATGTCTTTGCCAGAAACCAAGTTCTGTGGCCAGAAGTTTGGAATAGTCTAATTAGCTTGGTCCGGGATGCATGGCCAGGTTAGAGAATATGAGGGGTCAGCCCCACCGAATCATAGAGAATGTGTACAGGATACTGAAAAGACATAACCAACAGACTCCACCATTCCATCTAATATCCATCCACCTAATCATCCATCTACCCATCCACCCATCCATCCATCCATCCATCCATCCATCCATCCTTCCATCCATCAATTTGTCCACCTGACAAAGATTTTTTAGAGCCTTTTCTATGCTTGGCACTGTACAGGCACCCATGTCAGGTCATTTACCACACAACTAATGGGCAGGATCAGGGCTTAGCACAAAGCTTAGCACAAAGTAGGTGTTCAGTCAGTGTTTGAATGAATTAATAGATGACCTGAGTCTTAAGTCTGGGTCCTTAGGATGACAACGCCCTTGAAGTAAAATGACAGTGTGGGCAGGAAAATTGGCCCTGGGATGAAGGGGCTATGACAAACAGAGTGCTGGAGTGTCTCATGCTGCCCCCTTGACTGATAGAATGTCACCTCTCCCCTGCTAGCAGGAGAGCCAGGCAAGGGTGGGCATTCTCCGTGGCTCTCCACTGCCCGTCTCAGAGACTGGGGACTGAGGCAATTATTCTAAGCCATCAAATGAATAAAAATTTTTGAATGAGAGTCAGCAAGAGATGTGATGGGATTTCAAGTCTGATATAACATGCCCGGCTGCTTCTGGGAGCCAGAGTCACTGGATAGGACTGGGAGAGGGCAGACAAGAACCTACCAGCTAGGGCACTAACCAGCCAGTAACTAAGGTCTGCATTTCCCTCGTCTCTTTCAGGGGATGCTCTCAAGGAAGGGAAGACACTCTGTCCTGCTGTCTTTTTGGCTGTTATGTCCACCAGCATCTGGACCATGTCAGTGGGCATTCTACGTATCCACCAGTGATGGGGAATCTCCTGGTGAGAGAGAGGTAGACTTCACTGTAAGAACGTCCGCCACTACGCTTGCCATTAAATAAACATTAGCCCCACAGATGGAGCAGAGTCAGAGCTCAGCTCTGGTTGTAGAATAAGATTTTTCTATGCTTTCTCAATGTCCAGTGAATTCATTTTTCATTCGACTGATAATTCACTCATAAATTTCTTCCTTCCTTCCTTTCCTCCCTCCTTCCCTCAACAAACATTTTGGTGAGCTGTATTTCTTTTTAAATAGTCTCCATGCCCAGCGTGGAGCCCAATACAGGGCTTGAATGCAAGACCTGAGCTGAGATCAAGAGTCAGATCCTTAACTGACTGAGCCACCCAGGCACCCCGGTGAAGTGTGTTATTAGTGCCGCACCCAGATCCTTTCTTACTGTTTCTGTGCCCCACACCTGCTCCCTAGATGGGCCTTCCCTTCCAAACACCCATGCACCCCGGTGAAGTGTGTTATTAGTGCCGCACCCAGATCCTTTCTTACTGTTTCTGTGCCCCACACCTGCTCCCTAGATGGGCCTTCCCTTCCAACCACCCATGCCAGTGACTCTTCAGGACTGCTGTTGGGAAAGAACATCTTCCCCATTCCCAGGGTGCCTTTAACCAGTGACTGCTGAGTTCAGGAGTCAGAAAGCCCCTGACCCTGACCCTAATCAATAAAACTATGGACACAACTTATATTCCAGGGGCCCCCAAGGGATCAGGCTGAAGCTGCCTGGGAGGGATTTTGTCTGCAATCATGTTCCTGCCCAGAAGGCTGGGGCTAGGGTGAGGCAAGTGACATAATGGGGCACAGAGTTCAAGGGGACACTTAACTCTGAGACTCATGTGTCAGCTTCCACATTTTTGCACCCTGGGCACCTCACTTTGCTCCCCTGGCTCTCCCCCTGCATGCTGGCCCTCCCCATCTTCCTTGTCTGCTTCCTCTGCTCCTTTATGGGGCCCTCCTGGGAGCATTTCCATGATACTCATGTGTCTGCACATCTTCATTTCAGGGTCTGTGTACAGAAGCCTGACCGAAGTCGACTAGGTGCCATGTGCTGGAAACTTCTCTGTGTGCACAGGAAGGGATGTGACCCGTTCTCTGCCCTCCAAAAGCTCCCAATCCTAGGGGACCACGTGGCACAAGGCCATCTCTGCGAATAACCATGCCACGTCTGGCTGTAGCCCTGAGGCAGGGAGAAGCACGCCCAAGCGCTCCATGTGCCGGCCTTAACTGCATTGTTACGTAAAGCTGCCCCTGGCTGCTGCTTTCAGGCGGATCACAGCAGATGAAAAACTAAAACACTTGTTAGAATAATTGGTTTTGTACAGTCAATTGCTGCAGACATTCCAGATTTGCATGCTTCGAAGGCACAGAGGTTCATTCTTAATGAACATATCTTGCTGGATTTGGATTTGAGGTTTAGCGCTGTGCCAGCTGCAGAGGGACACTTGCCACTTGTCACCAACGTGCCTTAGTGTAGAGATAGTGCATGAGGCCGAGGTGTTCTGAAGCATCCATGCAGAGGGACCAGGGAGCCAACAAACGGATTTCAGTCTCGGGCTAAACCCCAGAGATTCCTTCCACCCATTCTCCCTTGTAATGGCTGGGAGAAAGTCCCACAAATCCATGTCTACCTGAAACCCCAGAAGGCCTGGGAGTCAAGAAATTGCATAAAGTGGCAACTGACTGGCAACCCGATGTGGTCCCTTTCAGCCACACACTCAATCTTGATGACGAGGCAGAAAAAAAAAGAGAGTTTCCACCAAGGTGGGGAATGAAGATGGACCTTCTGATGAAGGCCAGAGTCTTCGAGGGACTGGTGCAGGGACACTGGGTAAAACCCAGCAAGCCTTGAGTGCAAGGTGCGCCCTCCTTTTGGTCCAAGTAAGAGACAGAGCCAGGGATGGGGTGCCTCGGAGAGAGCTCCTCAAACCTGGGGACCTTGTTGAAACTCAGCCTCACCCCAGACCTGCTGAACCTGAATGTGCATTTCCACGAAGCTTCCGGGTGATGCAGACACAGCTGGACCACACCTGGAGCACGGCCTTAGAACCAGGAGGGGAGCCTGGGGGTGCGGGGAAGAGCCAATCTCAGGTGATGGGCTGCTCACCAGGCGAGAGCCTGCTAGACCCCGGCCGCTGAACCAAAGATGTGGGAGACTGTTTTGTATCTACTGTCCGCAGGATTGGAGGGCCCTTTGTGCAAAAGAACATCACCATCCTGCCTCGCCCCGTGACTTGTCCAGCCAGGGCTCTGTGGGTGGTCGCCCTGCTGCCAAAGCCTTTCAGATGAGCGAATGCTCCCTTTTCCCTCTGCTGTAAGGCTGGGCTGCGCTGGTTACTAGCCCCAAACTCATGCTTCTCAACCCTACTCTTCAGGGACGGCTCTTTTGCTATCCTTCCCTTTTGGGTTTTGCCATTCGCTATGGATTGAACGTTTGTGTCCTTGCCAAAATTCGTGTGTTGAAGCCCTAGTGCCCAACATGATAAAATTTGGAGGTGGGGTCTCCGGGAGGTAATCAGGGTTAGATGAGGTTATGGGAGTGGGGCTTCCCATGAAAAGAAGAAGAGACACAAGATCTGGCTTCCTCTGCCATGTGAGGACACAGCAGGAAGGTGGCCCTCACCAAGAACGCAACTGCACAGGCACCCTGGTCTCAGACTTTCAGCCTCCAGAACTGCGAGAAGTGTGTCGCTGTGAGTTGAGTCACCGGGTCCATGGCATTCAGCTCTAGCAGCCCAGACTAAGCAGAAGTGGGCCGTGGGGGAGGCTACAAGGCCGAGGAGGGGAGAAAGGTCTTTCTCATGCCTGTTTGCCTCCCAATCCGTCAGGGTGCCACAGCAGTGGCCTTTGGTCCCGTACTGACCCCTGGGTCCAGTTTCCAGGTGTTCTAGACCTCCCAGGGCCAGGCTTATGGTGCCTCACAGGGGTTCTGCAGCAGCTGCATCCGCTTGCGTTCTTGGGGTTCTGTGCACCACAAGCTCGCATGTTTTGCCCCTGAGCTGTGAGGCTCTGACCATTCCAAGCCTTCCCTTTGCGCCCCTAGACCTTCAGGGCTCCCTGCATTATTACCTCATGGTAAGTCCTCTGATACTCGTGAGGATAAATCCCTGTATTGAATTTTTTTCTGTTCAACCAACAGAGATATTTCTGTCTCCCTGACCCTGATGTCCCAGATGGGAGCTTGTCTGGTAGCCTAGATCCTGCAGGAATGGTGTGGCAGGGTCATGGTCAGCCTGAGGTAGACACATGGTCTGAGAAAGAAATAAACCTTTGTGCTGTGATCTGTCAGGATTTGTGAGATCATTTTTTAATGCAGCACAATCTAGCCTACACTGACAAACACAGAAGCCTTGAATCACATTGCCCTCTTGCTGGGCTCTTCGGGGAGCATTCTCTCAGGGCGCCAGTGGGCAGAAAACTGTACCCAGATCAAGCGTCACACTCTGGCAGTTTTACAAATGCTCCGTGGCCTGGACAGTCATTCTGCATTTGAAATTGAGTAAAAGAGAGAAGCCCAGGGGCGGCTGGGTGGCTCAGTCAGTTAAGCATCCAATTCTTGAGTTTGGCTCATCTTGCAGTTTGTGAGATGCAGCCCCTATTGGGCTCTGTGCTGACAACATGAAACTTGCTCGGGATTCGCTCTCCCCCTCTCTCTCTGCCCCTCCCCTGCTCATGCTCTTTCTCTATCTCTCTCAAAATAAATAAATAAATTTTTAAAAGCCAAAATAAATAAATAATCATTTAAAGAGAAAAGCATGCATATTTTATTATATAAAGAGTTTTAAAAATAAATAAAAGGCAAATACCTCTGTGGGAAAATGGCTTAAGGTACATATGGGAAAATGCTCAGTTTTACCAGTAATTGATCAAAATTTCAAGTATGTAACCAAATTCAAATCAGTCAAAAATTTAAACATATAATACCATTGTTATAACTTGAATGTTCCTCCCCACCCCCCGGCAGAAGAAGGAATGCTGAAATACTAGCCCCCAGTACTTCAGAATACGATTTTATTTACAAAAAAGGTCACTGCAGATGTAGTTAGTTAAGATGAGGTCTTACTGAAGTAGGACCGGTCCCTAATCCACTATGACTGGTGTCTCAGAGCCTGGAGCCTGCTTCAGATTCTGTGTCCCCCTCTCTCTCTCTGCCCCCCCCCACTCTCTCTCTTTCTCTCTCTTAAAAAGAAAAAAAGAATCTTCATGAGGGATGAAGGTCAGGCACTCCTATACAGGCTGATGGGAGACCAGACTTGTATAGTTATTTTTGATAGATCAATTCGCAAAATGTATCAATAACAGCCTTAAATTTGACTTAGCCATCATATTTCTACAAATTTATCTGAAGAACTGAGAAGGTAAAAAGGTGATCACAGCTATGCTGATAACAGGGAAAGTTAAAAATAACCCAAGTGAGGGCACCTGGGTGGCTCAGTCAGTTGAATGTCCGACTTCGGTTCAGGTCATGATCTCGCAGTTTGTGGGCTCGAGCCCCGCGTCAGGCTCTGTGCTGACGGCTCAGAGCCTGGAGCCTGCTTTGGATTCTGTGTCTCCCTCTTTCTGCCCCTCCCCTGCTCACACTTTGTCTCTGTCTCTCAAAAATAAATAAACATTAAAAAAAGAAATAATCAAAGTGTACAAGAATGGGATGTTGCTTAAATAAATCATGCCGTGTTGCATGCAGTCATTAAGAATAAAAATGTAGATTTACATGTATTGTCACAGAAAAGACTTTATAATGTATCATGGGAATGACAGAGAAATTTAAATGCTAAAACACATATGTTGGGTGATGCTGGGTTTTGCAGGAAATGATGTATATATTTACACATATATGTATGCAAAGAAAAACGTCATCAGGATTTAGTAAAGTACTTGGCAATTGGTAGATACCGTATAAACATTTACTGAATAAATTAATTAATAATTAAATAAGTAAGAGTTACAGACTAAAATGTTAACATTAGTTTCCTGTAGGTGGTGAAATTATGGGTGATCTTTTTTTTTTAAAAAATTTTTTATGTTTATTTGTTTTTGAGAGAGAAAGAGAGACAGAGCACAAGAAAGGGAGGGGCAGGGAAAGAGGGAGACACAGAATCAGAAGCAGGCTCCAGGTTCTGAGCTGTCAGCACAGAGCCCCATGCAGGGCTCGAACTCACGAACTATGACATCATGACCTGAGATGAAGTCGGACACTTAACCAATTAAGCCACCCAGGGGCACCTGGAACAACCCAAAGCACACGATGGGATCTTTTTTTAAAATGTGTTTTTATTGTTTTCGAATTACATCTATTTTCTAATTCTCATATAGTAAGTATGCATTACAACTATCATGAAAAACAAACCACCTTGGTTTTCTGTTTCAGTTCTGTCATCAGCTTATTTCCTGATCTGGGACCCTACACCTCCCCCCCCCCCAATGCCATCCTGTCTCAGTCCTCAGAAGTGAGGGGTTGGTGAGATGACCCCCACAATTTTCCCCAGTGGCCTGGGTGGAGGAGGGGAGGTTCCAGAAGGTTCTACAGAAGCGGAAATGGTAAGGAAATAGAACCAAGAACAGAAAGCTTCTGCAGGAGTCCCACACAGTGTGTAGGTAAGGGAGCCAACAGCCATAAATCCTGCTGGGGCCTCAGAGGCTGGCAGGAGGCATAGACCGAGCTGCCTAAATCCTGTTAGGTTCACTGGCCTGAAGGCACATCAAATCTGAAACCCGATTTATAAAAAGACTGCAAAGAATCAAAGCAAACACTAGCAGCAGCGAAGGATCTAAAAGTTACATGAGTAAATATTAGCTAAGAAGGCCCCAAAGACTCACTCTTGAGGGCTGTAAAACTCCAAGGCTTAGTGAAGCCACGTTAGAAAACAACGTAGCAGTTCTTCCAAAGGTTCAACACAGAGTTACCATAGGACCCACAAATTCTACTCCTGAAAGAAATGAAAACGTATGTCCACACAAAAGCCTGCACATGAATGTTCAAAGCAGCATGATTCATAACAGTCAAGAGTGGAAACAACCCAAAGGCACACGAACTGATACATGAATAAACAGACACAATGGAATAGTATTCAACCATGAAAAATGAATGAAGACGATACACAATAACATGGAGGGACCCTGATAACTTTATGCTAAGTGAAAGAAGCCAGTCAAGAAAGACCACATATCATGTAATTCCATTTCTATGAAATTTCCAAGAAAAGCAAGTCTCCAGAGAGAGAAGGTAGTTTGGCGGTTGCCAAGGAAACGAGAGACAGTGGATTGGGGGTTGATGGCTAAACGGTATGTAGTTCTTTTTGGGGTGATTGAATATGTTCTGAAATTGATCGCAGAGACGATTCACAATTCTGTGAATGTATTTGCAACTATTGAATTGTTCTCTTTAAGTGAGTGAGTTCTATGGCATGTGAATAATACTTCAATAAAGTTATTATTTAAAATAGATGAGGGGCCATGATCTCTCGGTTCATGAGTGTGAGCCCTGCATCGGGTTCTGTGCTGACAGCTCAGAGCCTGGAGCCTGCTTCCGACTCTGTACCCCTCCCTCACTCACTCTGTTTGTCTCTCTCAAAACCAAATAAACATTTTAAAAATGTTTTAAAGAAAGAAAAGTGGGGTGCCTGGGTGACTCAGTCAGTTGAGCATCTGACTTTAGCTTAGGTCATGATCTCACAGTTCATGAGTTCAAGCCCTCACTGCTGTCAGTGCAGAGCCCACTTTAGATCCTCTGTTCCTCTCTATCTCTGCCCTCCCCCTGCTTGTGCTCTCTCTCTCTCTCTCTCAAAAATAAACATTTTAAAAAAAGAATAAAAAAAAGAGGGGCATCTGGGTGGCCCAGTTGGTTAAGGGTCTGACTCTTGATTTTGGTCCAGGTCATGATCTCATGGTTTGTGAGTTTGAGCCCCATGTTGGGCTCTACATTGATAGTGTGGCGCCTGCTTGGGATTCTCTATCTTCCTCTCTCTCTCTGGCCCTCCTCTGCTCTCTCTCTCTCTCTCTCTCTCTCTATCTGTATCTCAAAATAAATAAACATTTAAAAATTTTTAAAGAATAAATAAAAGAGAAGAAAAGAAAAAAAAAAGAACAAAGCTTTTAAGGTTTCTTTTTCCTAATCAGTTCGTCCTGCGGACAAGTGTGACGTTAGCTCTCATATATTAGGGACATCCCTATACCAAGCGAGGGTGTTAACCATGGCATGGAGCTGTAGGACACGAGACATGTGACTCAGTTGCTCATTTCACTGCAGCCAACAGCCAGCAAGCAGACAAGCCATGCTAGCTCATGCAGCTTCCAACTGACCCTCCTGCTGACCTCTCCCGCAAGAAAGAGCCCAGGAAAAAGGAGTCAGGCTGGGCCAGACCAGGAGAACTGCCCAGCTGACCCACAGCTAAATAAGTGATTGCTGGTTAAGGTGTTGTATTTTGGGGATGATTTGTCACACAGCAGAAACTAACTGATACACTTTGGATACAAATGTGTGAGAACTTCTCCAGGGAATATATCAAGCTATAGAGCTGCTAGATTTGACACGTCTTCAAGGGTACTAAATATTCTCAAATATTCTCCATCGTGGTTGGGCCCATTTACACCCCACCAGCCCTGTAGGTGGGTTCCTCTTGTACCACAATCCTATCAATACTTAGCAATGTCGGATATTTTGATTTTTGCCAACCTGGCAGGTGTGAAATGGTATCTTGTTGTCTTAGTATGCAATTTCCTGATCACATATCTTTTCTGAAATTAATTGGTTGAATGGGGTTTCTGTCAGACCTGTACCTCCATCTTCTTGATGTGGCAAACCCCTGATCATCCTTCCAGATGCATGTAGAAGTTAGGTTTCCCTTCTAGAATGCCCTCTACAACTCTTCACACCTGCTTCTCCTTTGAGATGTAGCTCAGCACTGACTCCCCCAGCACGACTTCCTCATTTCCAGCCCCGATGTTGGTTTAGGGGCCTCTCTGTGCCCCATTCACCTTCCTCTGCCTAAGCACCCACCACATTGTGCTGTAAGTGTCTAAACTTTTTCTGGAAAGGATCAGGGGACCAGGGAACCAGTACACGGGCCCTTTCTAGGACCCAGCCCATTAGCCCAGTGCTGGGCCCTAGGTGACCTCCTTCCTGAACAGCTTCCTGAGAAGAAGAGTCAAAAGTACAAATACAGGAGCGCCTGGGTGGCTCAATCAATTAAGCATCTGGCTTCGGCTCAGGGCATGATCTCACCGTTCGTGGGTTCGAGCCCTACATAAGGCTCTGTGCTGACAGCTAGCTCAGAGCCTGGAGTCTCCTTCAGATTCTGTGTGTCTCTCTCTCTCTGACTCTCCCCGGCTTCAGCTCTGTCTCTCTCTCTCTCTCAAAAATAAATAAACATTAAAAATTTTTTAAAGGACAAATATGAATTTACTTTACTTATCTTGACACGATTTACGTTCACATTTGATTGTTGTCTTTAGGATTTATGGGGTGCTTCCAAGTTCATTATGATTTAATGGCAATAATTATAGTAAATGTAGGCATGCTTGGCTGGCTCAGTGAGTGGAGCGTGTGGCTCTGAGGTTGTGAGTTTGAGCCCCACGTTGGGTGTAGAGATTACTAAAAAATAGAATCTAAAAAAAAAAAAAAATACATTGGGGTAGTTGGGTGGCTCAGTCAGTTAAACATCCAAGTCTTGATTTTGGCTCAGGTCATGATCTCATGGTTCATTAGCTCAAGCCCCATGTTGGGATTTGTACCAACAGTGTGGAGCCTGCCTGGGATTGTCTCTCCCTCTCTCTCTCTCTCTCTGCCCGTCCCCACTCATGCATGTGCACTCTCCTTCTCTCTTTCTCAAAATATATAAATAATTTTTAAAAATTATATATTAATAAGTAAATTAATATCATACTTATATGGCACTTATCCGTGGCAAACCATGCTTACTAAATTATATGCACCATCTCACTGAAGTCTCAAAACAACCACAAAGATGGGGAGAGTTGAATAATACAACACTTGAAACACTTCAAGTTTAAATAACTATTATTAATCATGTGTATTAATTTCCTAGGGCTGCTTGATAAATTACCACAGACTGGCAGGGGGTAGCTTAAAAAAACAACACAAATTTATTCTTGCATAGTTTTGGAGGCCAGAGTTCACAAGTGCCCTGGACCATGAGCCCCTAGTTAAAATTCCATGATTTGGAGATATTTACGGCAGTTATTTTTATTTATTTATTTATTAAAAAATTTTTAGTGTTTATTTTGGAGAGAAAGAGAGAGAGAGACAGTGTGCGAGTGGGGGAGGGTCAGAGAGAGAGGGAGACACAGAATCAGAAGCAGGCTCCAGGCTCTGAGCTGTCAGCACAGAGTTCAATGCGGGCCTCCAACTCACAAACCGGGAGATCATGACCTGAGCTGAAGTTGGATGCGTAACTGACTGAGTCACCCAGGCGTCCCAGTTGTTTTTATTATCATGCCTACCATCAATGGTCCCTAACACATGTGCTCAGTAAGAAGGTGGTGCTGAATAGGTTCATGTTGAAACTGGACCGGCTATCGCTGAAATTCCTCGGCCAATGACCGTGTCAGCCCGTGGTCAGGTCTTCCTGGCCCATCACCCACAAGGAAAGAGGAATGACCTTGGCTTAATCCCGACAAGCAACAACAGTGGCACAAAGCCTTCTCCATGTGACCAGCAGAGGCCCCCACAGTTTCTCTGGGCCACCCTGCCCAACCTCCTGGCAGTTTAGTAAAAACTCCTCATTTTCTACAACTCCAAGATCAGAACGCTGCGATTCTGAGACGTAACTGCAATCTCCTTGCTACAGTGCCTTTTAATTAGGCGTCAAAAGCCCTGGAGATCACACTGCTCCCTTGTAACGGTGTGTTCTGGAAAATTACTGCCATTGGATTAAATTAAAGAAAGGTTATTCAGCTGCTTTGTTAGCCATATTGCAGCAGCGTTGGGATAACGTCAGGACCGTGTTGCCGTTATTGTCATTTACAGAAAAGGAGTGAGCGCGCGTCCTTCTGAGAGGTGACTGATGAGGCAAACCAGTTCTCACGGAAGAACTAGAATAAGAGAGGCTGAGAAATCACGCCTGCCATTGGAGCATGAAAATTTTCACCATCCGAGGCGGAGGAAGACGTAGTAGCTAACATTAGTTGAGAATATACTATTATGAGCTGAACTATGTTCCCACCCCAACCCAAATTTATATATGTGGAAATCCCAACCTCCTGCACCTTGGGCTAATCACATTTGAAGATAAAGTCTTTCAAGAGGTAATTAAGTTAAAATGAAATCCTCCAGATGGGCCCCATCCAATATGACTTGTGTCCTTATACGAAGAGAAAATTTGGGTTGGGTGCCTGGTGGTCAGTCTGTTAAGTGTCTGACTTCAGCTCAGGTCATGATCTCGTGGGCCGTGAGTTCAAGCCCCATATCAGGCTCTGTGCTGACAGCTTGGAGCCTGGGGCCTGCTTCAGATTCTGTGCCTCTCTTTCTCTGCTCCACCCCATCTCTCAAAAATAAAGCAGTAAAAAAAAAATACACATTAAATTTTTTTTTTTAATTTAAAAGAGGAAATTTGGCAGACGTGTGCACAGAGACAGAGGGAAGAATGTGGAGCCATGGGGAGAAGGTGCCAGCCAAGGAGAGAGCTCTCCCTGTTGACCCCTTGATGTCAGACTTCCAGCTTCCAGAACTGTGAGAGAATAAATTTCTGTGGTTGAAGCCTCCTGTTGTGCTCTGTTGGGGTCTCTCTCTCCAGACTAAAACACTTCCAGAGGAGTGCTTGGTGCATATAATTGTGTTCGATTCTCACTGCACTTGCTTGTTCAAGGTCCTAGCAGCTGGCGAGTGGCAGGACCGGGATTTGAACCCAGTTCCATCTACCACACATTACCAAGCTGCACCAAACTGAGCTGAGGAGCAAAGGCAGTGACTGGCTTGCAATGAAGTTTGAAGGTTCCTTCCAAGATAGGAATGCCTGACTGGCTCAGTGTGTGCAGCATGTGACTCTTGAGCTGAGGTTTGTAGGTTTGAGCCCCAGGCTGGGTATAGAGATTACTTTAAAATAAAAAAAATAATAATAATAAGAGGAAGTTCCTTCCAACACAAGTAGTTTATGGTTTGGTACGTCGTGGAGGCTCAGGCATATTTTTAGCAGGCTCTGGTGACTATCGTACGCTTTAAAGGGTGCCATTCTCGCTGAGGAGGCTTTATGAAGTACAAGTGCTTCTAGAAGTCTTTGAGAGCTGTTAGAGAAGGTGCTGTCTGCTCCTTCAGGAAGGATATGAAGCCACACCTTCAAACTGATGGCTCTCTGTTGCTTTTAGAATACAGTCAAAGTGCTTAGCCCACCATAACTGTCATGGCTGGTCGCTGCCCACCTCCAGCTACATCTCTGGCCACGTGTTTGCTGGCTCCAAGCTGCTCCTTGAGAGAGAGAGAGAGAGAGAGAGAGAGAGAGAGAGAATCTGAAGCAGGTTCCAAGCTCTGAGCAATTAGCACAGAGCCCAAAGCAGGGCTCAAACTCACGAACCATAAGATCATGACCCGAGCTGAAGTCAGTCGCTTAACCCACTTAGCCACCCAGGCGCCCCCACCCTCTTTTCCCCCCTAACTATGATATAAGGCAGGAGTTGTAAGATGTCAGTCTCTTGATTAGATGACAAAGATGATTGGATGGCACTCTTAAGATGACCTTACATTCCAGAAGACTCAATCGCAGCAGACTGGAGAGGGAGAGAGAGACTCCCTTCCTGGCTTGGAAGAAGTCAGCTGCTGTGTGTGGGCCATATGACAAAAAGCTGTGAGGGGCTTTCAGGGTGAGAAAATGGCCCTACAGCCAATAGCCAGTGAAAAGGTGTGACCTTCAGTTATACTGTCACAAGAAATGAACTCTGCCGTAACTGAATGAATTTGGAAGGGGATCCTTCCCTGGTCAAGCCTTCACATGAGAACACAGCCCTGCCAATGTCTTGATTGCAGTCTTAGGAAATACTGAGCAGCGGAACCAGCTAAACCATGCCCAGACTCCTGACCCCTGGTAACTGTAAGATAACAAATGTGCACTGTTTAAGCCATCGTTTGTAATAATTTGTTACATAGCAATGGATAACTAATACACTCTACTATAACACAGAGCCAGTATTACTCTTTACGTGTTCCTCCCAACTAGAAGGGAGGCATGAGAACAAGAGTTCAGCTCTTTTAGCCCCTACACAGTGCCTGACACATAGTAGGCATTTGATACATGTTTGTTGATTGAATAAATGAATATGATCTTTTAAGTTTCTACTGGCTATAAAAAAAGAAAGTCACTATAATTTAAAGATGTTGCAACTCCATTTCTTACTACCTTCATAGAAGGTCAATGAGGATATCAAATTCCCAAGGAATAAAGAATACAGAGAGCAAGCATTCTTCTGTAACAGTTATAGATTCTTTGACACAATTTGCCAAGCAGTTGGGCACACTGGGCCCTGTAAATGTAATAACGATGTCTGCCAAGTGTCTTTGAAGATGGTCAAAGTCAAAGGCAAAATCACAAAACCCTGCTGAAAGGCAGCTAGGACCATTAGCTCCTATTTGAAACCCCGAGGCAAAGAGATATTAGAGCCTCAAACCAGTAAGAGGAAGAGTCATCAGTCAGCCGGGGAGTCAGGGACAGAATTCTAAATCTAAATCTGCCCAGAACCCCAGAAAGCTCTTTCTGTGTCCCCCTCATCCTTGTCTTCCCTGCCTTCCTCTTCCTCTGCCATAAAACAAAAACATAATTCTTAGCGCTAGAAAGGACTACAGATCACTGCCTCCAAGCCCCTCATTGTACAGATGGGAAGACTGAGGTCCCGGAGAGGAAGGACATGGCCAAAAGTATACAGAGTCCCTGAGAACAGCATTCTTTTTCAGAATCCCCTGAAGACCGAAGTTAAAAATAAAAACAAAACAAAACAAAAAGCCTCCTTGAGGATCAGTGAGGACATGAGGCAATTAACCAGAAATTTAGCCACCTCATTATTTCTAAGAAAAAAAGAAAGAAAGAAAAAGTTTTATGGGATCCATACAGAGAAGCAAACTAAGAGTTCTTTTCTCAAAGCAATTCTTACAGCACCCAGAGGTGACTTGGTCCCAGGCCCTGTGCTACGTGCTTTACATGCATTATTTCCATGAACTTTCCAACCATTGCTCTTTTATAGCCTTTTTTATAGCTCTTTTTTTTTATATAAATAAAGAAACTGAGGCTCAAAGGGGTGACGTGATTCCTCCAAGGTTACATAACCAGGAATTATTTCACCAAGTCTGCAGTACTGATACCACTTTGCTATGATGCCAAAGAGACGGGGAAGCTGAGGCTCCGAGAAGGGGATGGCAGCCCTTGAGACTTGTCTGGGACCCGAACCCCAGAGCTGGCCATCAGCATGTTTGATGCACACAACACAGCAGCTCCAGGAGGGCAGGAGCTGCAGTGGTCTTGCTCCCATGAATCTCCAGAATGCTGCCTGGCAGAATGGAGGAGGAGCTGAGTAAAGTTTGCGAGATGAATGAAGGGAGTGAATGCATGAATGGATGCTCCAGTTAACTGTGCTGATGTGCACGTGGTCAGGATGTGTCCTCTGGGGGCTTTGTCTAATCTGAACCAACCTGATGCGTGGAGTGAGCATCCCGGTGTCACCAATATATAATCCCCTGATTAAAGAAGCTCTTCTCGATGTAGCAATCGGATTACAACACAGCATGCCTAATAAGGTCACTTCCACTGCTCTGCCTCTTTCTAGCCACAAATTGGCTCCCTGCAATTTATTATCACCATAATTATCATTTACTAGTTCCCCCAAAGCTGTGCGAGAGAAGTCCACATCAATCCCATCTGTCTCGATAGCAGGTGCAATGAGAGTGCGTTGTGGGCTAGTGCAGGGGGTGGTTAATGGTATAGACTTTGGGGGAACCACCTCATAGCCCGGACACTGAGTTTCCTTATCTGTAAAGTAGGGGTCATAATAATATCGATTTCGCAGGATTGTCATGAGGGCTGAAGAAAGGATGCTTATGAAGTGCTCAGCCCTTTCGTGGCAAGCTCTCAGCAAATTTTCCTTTTAGCAACTAATGCCTGAACCTGAGACAGGCATCCCTGGCTCCCAGTGCGACTGTGGATAAGACCTTGACCCTCTCTGGTTCTTGATTGTTCTATCTGCAACACAAGGGCGGGAGAGGGAGGGAATTAAGGACACATTCAACAAATCATTACTGAGTACTTCCTGGGGGTTTGCCCCAGGGCTGAGCACTGGACACCCAGAGATAAAAGAACCTTGGCCCTGTGCTTGTGGGGCTCCCTTGTGTTAAGAACCTTAACCAAGAGGGACGCAAGCATTCTGGGAACACCTGGTACTTGCCAGGCAGGGTGATAAATACTGCACCTACATGAACTCAGTCAACCATAATGCTGATGACAGCACCACTGTCCCTATGGTACAGGTAAAGGGCACTGAGGCACATAATCCCTCCGTGACTTGCCCAAGGTCAACAACAGAGGTGGTGAATATCAGAGATGGATTTGAACCTGGAGGTCAATTCTATGCTCTAGCACCCTTCTAGTACTAATATCACATAATCCTTGATGACCAGGAGACACACTCCTTGGAGATTATACCGAGGCCAAGGTAAACATAGATATCCCCCGCTTTTCGAATGAAAGTTTGCTTTAGGTCACTTCGATTTTTCCAAAAGACCTACACTTGTATCTGTTTTCACTAACCCAGAGAAATTCGAAGAGGATTTTTCTTTTAGGTAAAAAGGCAAAAAGCAAAACTGGCAGTCAGGGTTTGTGTTGCAGCGAGCTGTTCCAAAGGCAGCCTATACCCCCAGCAGCGAGATCGCCTCGCCAAGCTCTTTCTCCGGAAACTTCGCTCAGCATCTCAGCATCCAGCCGCCATAGCTCTGAGCTGTGTCTGTGAGCATCTGTCCCTTATCTTGACTTACGTTGTGCATCCATAAGCAATATGTGTCCTAAGGTATCAGGAAAGCCTAAGAGAGGTTCTTTTTTGGGTCTGAGGATGCACAAAAGTTTTTCCATAGTCATGAATGTAATTGCTTCTTCGCTTTATTGATGACATTTCAGCTTCCTAAAGACTTTATAGGGATGCTCTACCTTTGGATAGTAGGAGTGGCGTGCTGTACTCATAGCCTCTTTTTCTGATGTTCTGTGCTTTTCTTGCTTCTCTCTTATCTCCCTGCACTTCCGTCAATATTGTCTGCATTGTCTACCAGTCATAGATGTGAACATTTCCCTTTTCTCTGCTGATACCATCCCCCTGACATTTCAGGGAAGAGACAGGCTGTGGTCCTGGAGCAGAATCGATAACTCCAGAGCTGAGAGATACATACTCCCTACGACACCCTGCCTTAGATGGCTCTGAGCCTCCGCCTCCTGTGTGCAGGCTGGGATCCCAGTCCTCTGGACCTTCATCTCTTCTTTATTAAACAACCCCCCACTCATTCTCCCCTCCATCACATGTCAACGTACTCCAACTGGGAATCATTACTATGTGGCTTGTTTCACCTCTGATGTCCCCAGCCCAACTTCCAAGAAAATGTGGTCTTCATGCCATTCCCGTCTGGGAACGTTTAGCATTTGGGAGGCTGCACAGCACAGCGGTTGAGTAAGAGCTATGGAGACTGACCGCCTGGGTTCAAATTCTAACCCTTGCATTAACTACCTCTGTAACCTTGGGGACAGTTACGTCCCTATGTCCTGGTTTCCTGTCTGTTTGTCCAGGATGATGACGGTGATGATGGGGGTGGTAGTGGTATTTCTCCTTACGGAATAGTTGGAAGGATCAGCAGGTTAACACACAAGTGTTTAAAACAGTGCCTGACACTCAATAAACATTAGCTGCATTTTTCTATATGTCCCACAGGAAATGCATCTTAAATTAATCTCTATTGCCTTCCACAGATACGTTCCAGCAGATAAGAGGAAAGGGGAGACGTTCCAGATGACTATGTGATAGAAAAAGGGTTTTTAAGATTGCCATAAAAAAGAGGCAAAAAGAAGCGACGACTTTAGGGTACCCCACGAGTTGTGACATGTTTTCATCTGCTGTACAGGATGTGAAGCCTCACTGTCCTTACTCTCTTGGACAGATGGAAAGGGTAGCCATTTTTTATGGGTCACACAAGTAGCAGAGGGACGTTCTGGACTAGACTGGAGTGCTGGCTTTCTTCCTCATATCCAGAGTGCAACTCAGTGGTCTCTCTTGGTTAAGACAAATACATAAGAAGCAAACTGCCAAAAGTTCAGTTCAACACAAAGCCGTTCTGAGTTGAGTACAGTTCACTCTTCCCTCTATCTTTCAACTGTTCTAGCGTGTTCACATTTCCAGAAACATCCACAGGAGAAGGGGTTTGGTTGGCCAGAGATGGGGAACAGCAATGAACTGCTGAAAGTGACGTTGGCGAAGTCAGCCAAGGAAGTGCAGCAAACACGAGAGAATGATAATATTTTCCTTCTGAAGAGGGCAGTGTGCAACCAAAGCCAGGTCTGCTCGCGTCCTCAGGGCTTCCTTCCAGGTCTGGAAGGCCAGAGGCAGGGGCTCTGAGGCCAAGTGGCCTCAGAAGCCCAGGCATCTTGGGTTTCCAGGAGTTTATTTCTGAACAACAAACACATCTTCAGACATGAAACAGGATTCTTGCGGTGTGAGCACGGTAACACACTGCTTCTCATCAGAGGGTACATAGGGCATGCTGATACTAAGTCGGTTATGCACAGTGGATTGGGAGAAGCCCCAAAGAGCCCTTTTTTCCATGCGCTGTACTTGTCTGCCCCCCTCACAATGGGCCTCTATGAAATTAAACAAGAGCATGGCATCCCAGATGGTCCCTGATGTTTGCAGAAGAAAGTGTTTTTCTGCTAAGATGTGTGTGTAATATAGTTTCTACCGCCTAAAGCAAAATACCTTTTCCCAAACAGCCTTGCACAGAAATAAAGTGTTGGGAATGGGGATCTTAGCTCCTGGGGTGCATTTATCAAGCCAATCACAGTAATTATAATTAGAACCACAAACTAAAAAAAAAGCTGAACATGAAATACACTTGCAGAAAACCTGAGCTGCATATAATTAAGCCCTGCTTGGTGTCATTTTGAGGTATGCCATTAATATATTTTATTTTGCGGGTGCAGGAGATTGATTTTTTTATCTATATCTCGGGCTATTTGCATCAAAGTCTTCATGGCAGTTAAGAAGAGGAAGAACGATACACTTTATTAATTGCTAGACCTAAGACTTTGAGACAGGTGTCCAAAGGTAGCTTAGTTGATTATTTAAAACATCCCATCAATTACGTTCACTGGGTATTAATTTAACCTGGGTCTGCTTTAGGGACGTGAATAAGAGACTTGGAAGATTTTGGGGGAAAATATAGCTTCAGTTCCTAGCCTCACCTAAGAGTGCAGACCGGTCTTCCATGATTACCCAATGCCCAGGAAGGCAAGTCCATTCTCCTTAGGGGACATTTGCTCAGGTATCACCTCTTTGATAAAGTCCTTCAAGTGTTCCCCTCCTCTAAACGGGGCTCTTTCATCCATCACAACACTTACCATGCTGGTTCTTAACTCTGTTTATTTATGTGTTCTTTCTCCCCTGCTGAGCAGTGAGCTCCTCCAGGTCAGCAATGTCATTTTAACCCATGTCTCCAGCACCCGGCACATGACCTGGTACAGGAAAGGGGCTTGGAAAACACCAAATAAAGAGTGACAGAATAAGTAAGTGGATTAATAAATGAATGCTCTGCCTTTCTGGGGTCAGCTCAAACCACTCTGTCAGGTGATATCCAAGCTCTCTCTCTCTCCCCCAGACAGAAGTTTGCAGTTCTACACCGCTTTTAGAGAAAATCAAGCTTTCTATAGGAGAATCCCTGAGTAGAGGCAACCTGATCCGAAGGGGTTTGTGTAGGGGTGGGGGAGAAGCACTACTGGGCTCCTTAGAAAACCATCTCTGAATAAAAGCACAGGGCTTTTTAAAAATTTACTTAGATCATATTTGGCGGTGTGGGATGGGAGAGGAGGCCTCTAGGCCACACCTTGGAAAACCTTCCCATTTCTTCTTGGGATGGGAAGGCTCAGAATACTTTTCCTCCCAACCCCTTCATATATATTTAAAAAATGTTTTTATTTCAAGATAATTGTCGATTCACACGAAGTTGTAAGAAATAATACACAGACATCCCATGTTTACCCCTGTGTCAAGATCACAACCAGTACCTTAACCTTGATACAATCCACCCACCTTATTCAGATCTCATCGGGTTGGCACTCACGCATTGGTGTAGGTGTGTACGTGAGTTGCGTACACTTCTATTTATGAAAGCGGCTTTCCCGCCTACCAGAGACCAGGCAGTGGTCCAGTCGGATCTACCCTTGCGCCGGAGTTGGCTCCGGCAGATATATGCTTGCATACATCTCTTGCACCCAGTAGGTGCGCAACGATCATCCACATAAGCACTTGAACTTGTATGTCAGTGCGTGCAAGAGGGGAGCGCAACGCTTTAAGGTGGAAAACCGAGCCTGGTGCGTTCAAAATTTTAGAGGCAAAAAGTTGGCTATTTCCCCCCCCCCCCCCCCAATTGTGAATTAGCTAGGTGGCTAATTGCTCCAAAGCGATTCGGAGGCACACGCTTGGATCGCAGACGAGCCTAGGTTTGGAGCCCATCTTATCTCAACTCGCGGCGGGAGAAGTGGGGAGGGGGGCTCGCAGTGCCCCTGGAGCTCCTCCCACCCCAACCCCCACCTTCACCCCTTTCTTCCCCTGGGCTGGACTGTTTCACCCCGTCTCCAGGCAACCGCCAGGCGCGATGCGGGACGTCATTTCCTGAAGAGCCCGTGGGGGGGGGGGGAGAAAGGGGGAGGGGCAAGGGGGCGGGGCCAAGTCTGGGCAGGCGACGGCGACGGCGACGGCGTCGGAACTCGCTGGAAGATCTGCCCCGGGCAGCTCAACAGTTCGCAAAGTCCCGGCTCGAGGCCGCGAGGCTCCGTCTGCGCCCGGGCGGCGCAAGAGCGCGGGAGGTCCCCGGGCTGCTGCATCCCCGGACATGCCCCGCAGCACCTGCCGGACGCCCGCGCGGCTTCACCGGCTGCGGTTCGGGGGGCTCCGGGACTAGAGCGCCCCCCACCCCAACTTATGACTTTGGGGTCCCCCAGCCCGAGAGGAACGGGCGGCCCGGCTGGGGGAGCCCCGGGTATGGTGTGACGGGGCGGTCAGTTCTGCTGCACCCCCCCCCCCACTCCGGACACCCGTCGTCTCTGTGCCCTCCAGAATGTAGCTGCTCTCCGCGTCCCCCCGGACTCCAGCCGCAGTCTCCGCGACCTCCCGGCTCCGGCGGCCAACTCGTTGTCCCCCGGAACCCTGCCGCCGTCTCCGCTTTGCCCGGACTCCGGCCGCCGTCTCCTCGTCCTCCCGACTCCAGCCGCCGTCTCCGCGCCCCTCCGACTCCAGGAACTCGACCCCCGAGTCTCCGCGCGCCCGGGTCTCCCGCGGCGGTCTCCGCGACCCCCGCCACCCCTCCCCCGGGATTCTGCCACTATTTCCGCGCCCCTCAAACCCAGACTCCGGCGCCGTCTCCGCGTCTCCCGGGATCCAGCCCCCCTCTCCGCGCCCACCCGCCCGCCCCGAAGCCGGACTCCGGCCGCGGTCTGCGCGCCCCCCCGGGCGCCGGCTGTCGCGCCAGTGCCGGCGAGCGCCGCGGCCGCCCGGGCCTCGGCGGGGAGATGAACGCGCAGCTGGACGGCCTGTCGGTGAGCTCGTCCTCCACCGGCTCGCTGGGCTCGGCGGCCGGGGCGGGCGGCGGCGGGGGCGCGGGGCTGCGGCTGCTGTCTGCCAACGTGCGCCAGCTGCACCAGGCGCTGACGGCGCTGCTGAGCGAGGCGGAGCGGGAGCAGTTCACGCACTGCCTGAACGCGTACCACGCGCGCCGCAACGTCTTCGACCTGGTGCGCACCCTGCGCGTGCTGCTGGACAGCCCGGTCAAGCGGCGCCTGCTGCCCATGCTGCGCCTGGTCATCCCGCGCTCCGACCAGCTGCTCTTCGACCAGTACACGGCCGAGGGCCTCTACCTGCCCGCCACCACCCCCTACCGGCAGCCGGCCTGGGGCGGCCCCGACGGCGCGGGGCCCGGGGAGGTGCGCCTGGTGAGCCTGCGGCGCGCCAAGGCCCACGAGGGCTTGGGTTTCAGCATCCGCGGGGGCTCCGAGCACGGCGTGGGCATCTATGTGTCGCTGGTGGAGCCAGGCTCTCTGGCCGAGAAGGAAGGGCTGCGAGTCGGGGACCAGATTCTGCGTGTCAACGACAAATCCCTTGCGCGGGTGACCCACGCTGAGGCTGTCAAGGTAAGGCTGTGGTCTGGGGACGAGGACAGGGCAGAGTGACAGTAGCTCTTGCCCGTGTGTGTCCTTAGGTAAATTACCTAATCTTTCTGGGCCCCATTTTTCTTTAAACAATGTTACTTTAAAACAGGAACATCTAGGTTTTTTTGTTTTGTTTTGTTTTAAGCAAATAGATACCAGGCGCTGGGGATAACGTGGCAGGTAAAACAGACATGGACCCTGCCTTCTGAGGTATAAAGGCTAGTAGTGTGTGAAAGACAGATCTTATCAAATAGTGGGGCAAATGTATGATTAAGAAGCGTGGAAAGGTATATAGGACGTTTAACGAGCATTAAAAAGGCGGAAGGTCTCCTCTTGGCACACAGTCATCAGCGGGACCCCCCACATCGCTGTTGCTATTCTAACTGTTCTGCAGGGTTTTGTCCCTGGAAGAAAGTTTTGTTAGCACCAGGGTAGCCCAAGGAAGCGATTCTGCTGATGCACAGAGCTCTGATCTGACTCCGGGGGGTATGTACCGGGCTGTGTAGCCTGTCTCCAGTCGCTCTTCCTTCCCAGACCTCTGGATCTTCACTTGGAGAATGGGGCGGCTTGGACGGGAGAAGCGTCCTTAACCTTGCTGGAAATGAGTCCCCCGCCTGGATGTCAGAAATAAATGCTCTACCCCCTTGAGAGGAGTTGCACTTTTTGTGTCTGTTAATTGAGAAAAACGACCTCACCACGACAATCTCCTAAGGGTTTAATCAGGCTGTTTAAAGCAGTGGCGTGTTTGCTAAATCCCACGCCGAGGGCTATTGAAAACCAGTCGGAGTAGGAAGGAGATGGATAGTGTTTGCTGTACAGGCGGATTCAAGGATCCCTTGAAGGTGTTTATACACACACGCCGCCTAAGCCCACCTTCGTACGGGAAGTGAGGAATTTGGGCGGGGGAGAGACAGTGGCATACTCTGCTTCTGCAAGGAAAATGCTAGGGCAGACCTAGGGGTTTGGACCGCCCGTGACCCAGCTTCTCACCACCCCACTTTTTGTCCCTGCCTTGTGTCTTCCGGTCCTCGGTGCAGGTGTGTTGGACACCAGCTGGGGGCCTGCTGGCTGCTGGGAAATGCTTAGGCAGCAGAGGTCTGGGGAGACTTCCTGTGTCCTGTTCAGTGACCTGTGGTCAGGTGGGAATGGAGCCCACTTCCTGGCTGTTTTCCCGGGGCACAGCCACCTCATCCCTACTTTGGCTTTCCTTGCTTGGTTGCCAACCCTTTTGCCCCTGGCCCCTTGGGGATTTTAGACACCTTTATGCTTCTGTGGGAAAGCCCGATTGCTTGATACTGTTCGGGAGTGGGGAGGGTGCGGGAGCAGACACAGATTTCCATGCACCTGCCCTCCTCTCTGTCGCCTCCCCCCACATCAGTCTTTATCTGACATTCCATATATTTATAAAGAAATAGTCCATTAGCCTCTGGCTCTAAAAGGTCTGGAGTTCCTGGATGATGAATTTATACTCAAAAGATACTTGATCCAAATGGTCGGTTATAAACGTGGATTCAATTTTAGTGGCAGTTTTAAGAGACTCCTGTTAACTAACCCATCACAAGGTGACAGGCTTTGGAAAGGCCTCTGGTAACCTGCCATGAAGAACAGGGGCTCTCTGTCAGCCTACACCCCAGTCTCGGGTGCGCCTGGTGGCTGGAGCGGCTGGGCGGCAAGCTTCAGTTCGGCCCTCCCCAACTTCATCAGTGTCGCTCTGCATCTTGTATCCGAACCTCCCTGAACTACACCTTAGTCCCGTTCCTCGGTGACCCAGGGCAAGCCTTAGCTGGTCTAGTGAGACCTACACTCTCTGCCGTATAGTTTTGTGTCCCCAGAGGAGCCGAACTGTCCTTGGCTGGGTGGGAGCCTTCTGAACTGAGCAGCCCCCTGCGTCCCTGACTGTCACTTTTTCTATGGAGGGCTCTGCCAAGGCAGAGGGAGCTCCAGCCTCGGGGGTGCCCTTCTTCTGGCCAAAGCCAGCCACAGCCTGCCCAGAGAGCACCCCTTTGGCACCTTCAGAAGCAACAGGCAAAATGAATACTGCTTTGTGTCACCTTAACTCCAGGGGGAAAGGGAAACAGATTTTCCGAGGGTGGAATTTAAAACGGAGGAGGCGGAACCTCCTCTCTGGGGCCTCTGTGAGCACCTCCCGGTTTCAGGATGGACAGGCCGCGTTTCAGGACAGTGTGGAGGGACACATTTCCACAAAACTAAGGGCAGCAAGTTCCTTAACCAAAAGCCAGAAAAGGGCCCCTGCTTGTCTACTAGTTACAAACTGCCCCGAGCCCGGATTCTCCACTCTCAGCCCCTCTTTATTAGCGATAGCGCCGTAGGTCCCGTGTCAGAGACTTTTATGCTAAAGGTACATTCCTTTAATCAAACTCCAGGCTTCATTCAAATAGCACCAGGGTTTTGGCATTTTCTGTTCCTCTACCACATCGCACTTAGTGCAAGGCATGTTTTCTTTTTTTCTTCATTGTTAATTTTCTTTCTTTATTGCCTCTCCTGGCTTTATTGAAGTAGCTTTATCTTATTGACAATTTATTTTATTTTATTTTATTTTGTTTTACTGACACATAAATTGTGTGCATTTAAGGGGTACAGTGTGATGATTTGCTCTACCTGTACATTGTGCAATGATTACTGCAATCAAGTTGATTATCCATCACCTCACGTAGCTGTTTTACTTGTGTGGGAAGAACACTCAAAATGTGCTCTCTTAGCAAATCTCAAGTGTATGATACAAAGTTGTTAATTACAGTCACCACGTGGGGGGCGTTAGATCCCGAGAACGTGTTCGTTTTGCAACCGAAAGTCTGTGTCCTTTGACCAGCGTTTTCCTACTTCCTCCACCCGGGTCTCTACTCTCTGCCTCTGTGAATTAGGCTTTTTTAGATCCCACGTTCTAAGTGAGGTCACGCAGCATTTGTCTTTGTGTGTCTGCCTAATTTCACTTAGTATAATGAGCTCTAGGCTCATCCCTGTTGTCACAAATGGCAGGATCTCCTTTATTATGGCCCAATAGTATTCCACTCTGTGTGTGTGTGTGTGTGTGTGTGTGTGTGTGTGTGCGCGCGCGCATGTGTGTGTGCTTTCTCTGTTCATCTGTCAATATGCACTCAGGTTGTTTCTGTGCATTGGCTATTGAGATGCGAGGTGTGTTTTCGATGTAAAAACCTTTATTTTTTTCTTGTAGGTAGAAGGAGGGAGAAAAGATCCTTTGAACTTCTGGAAGGAGAAATTTCGTGTGTGTGTGTGTGTGTGTGTGTGTGTGTGTGTGTGTGTAATAAAAAGAAAATTAAATTTTAGGACTCAAGTTACTGAAGAGTTCATGAATCAGAGAGGGTCATCCCTCCCAGGGAACAGAGGAGACTGAACATACAGAGTTTTTCCCACTCCTCTCTCTCACAAATCAAGTATCCATTGTTGCCCAGAGCGGTTCACTGAGGATTCTGTCCTCTCTCCAGGGGCTGCCCTCCCGCTCTTGAAGCCTATTTGCTAAATCAACAGTGACAGGTCCAGATAAGGCAAGCCATTTACTATTTGCAATTATGTTGAAATGTTTGATTTTTGAAAAATCTGTCTTGAATGAACAGGAGCCAAACTAATAATAATAAAAAGAAAAGTAGACCTTTCAAAGGTTTCCAGCCAAAAAGGTTTGGTAAATTAGCCAAGGAACCCACAGACTGAGGATGCTGGCATTGGGCTCTGCCACACGCTTGCTGTGTGACCTTGGGCTGGTCACCGACCCTCTCTGTGTTCTAGGGTGGATGGGTCAGGGGCGGCCCAAGGTCTCTTCCAGCTCAGACAATCTGTGATTTGCTCAGTATTGTGCTACACAGAAGGCATTTAGGGTGTCTAATCTGGTGTTTTCTTGTTCTTTTGGAATTGATTTCATTTAAGGCAGAATTAAGAAAGTAGGATACAGATTGGGAGACGAGAATCTTGGCATTCTTCAGTAGTAGCCTCCTACTAAATCAGGAAATTGACGGGTTACACACTGTACCGATGAGAACTTGAGTGCTCTCCCTGGGCCCAAGAACACCAACTCTGGGACCGTTCCTGAGCAAATGAGGAAACGGCAGTAGGATTGTGGCGTGCGAGACAGTGCCCTGGGAACGCTCAAAATCACATCCACTTACTCGCTTGCCCTCCGAGTCCCTAATTCTGCAGAATGTGGGGTATCCAGTGCTGCTGGGATGTGTGTGTCTCATCTCGATAAAAATTAAATGGCTTCATTATGGTCTCAGCATCCCCCCTCCCTTCTGGGTACATCCAAGGGGCATATTAGAATTTGAAGTGTTCCAGAAGTTAAAAACAGTGGCCGGCCCTTTCATCTAATTAGAGTTATCACCTGCTCCCTTCCTTTGCAGAACAACCTGCAGAGAATCCGTCAGTGTTAGGATAAATCGTTGTATTTAATCCGGCACGTTCTAAACGCCACGTTTGTCATTTTCCCGTTATACATGGTTAGCTGAAGCCATGATCAGTTGTTTCCACTTGCAACTTTGTATCTGAAATGCAGCTGGTGTTGTTACTGTGTTCCGGTTTGGAAACGGTGGGTAATGTGTTCATGGGCAGGCACAGACTTTCCCCCCGCCCCCCCGTCCTGTTCTCTTTCTTGGGTCCTGGGGGGCTTGCCAGCAGTGACATGGTGAAAGCTCACTATTAATAAACTCTTTATTGAATAGATGTTTGCTTGGCTGGGTCCACAGTGTGATGCAGTCTCTTGAGAGGGCCCGTTTCTTTAATTTAATCTTATTTATTTGTGTGGCCCAAGCTGATCCTCAGGGTTTTAGAAAATGACCGGTGCCTGAGTCCGACGAAATCCTCTTTCAGCTGGTTATTTCCCGTGCCCGTGGACGAAGCGTTTTGTAGGCTGGACAAGAATGCCCTTGTTTTTTAGGAATTGATATTATTATAGTGGAAGATTCCCGTCTCTCGGACTTGAAGCTGGACATGAAAGAGATACAGAATGACTCCAGTGCTAGCCTCTTGTTTTCCTGTCCTCTCCCTTGCCCGACACACCCGGCGTTGTTTATTACCTGCCAGAGATTCATCGTTTGGATGGACCGGCGAAGATGAGTGTGATCTTTTAACCCCCGACTAATTGGATTGTGTGCGTGTTGTCGTTCCCACCTCTGCCACACGGCACACAGCCTGCACGTACCTGTCAAGTGCACGTAGCCCCTCACACGCCTGTCTGCTCATGCGCCTAGCACATATGCATCTCCTCCGAGTCATAATCCCCCCCACCCCCCCGCCCTGCAAAGGGCTCTGCGCTGCAGCAGGCGTCTATGGGGGATTAGGCTCCAACTGGCTTCCCAGCAAGGTTCTTTTATGACCTGGATGGGCAGTGTTTGGTGTGCGCTGCTCAGGGACCCCAAACTCGTGCCCAGCAAGGACCAGAGAATTTGATCAGAAAGAATGACATTTAATGGTTGGAGGTGGTTGGAGGCTGAAATACAGATCTTTCAAAAGCTGTTCTTTTTTTCTTCCTTTTTTTCCAAGTTTTTTTAAACCCCCAAGCAAGAACCTGATATTAACATGGAGCTCACTCGGACTTCTAATTGTGCCCCAGGGTGGGGGCGGCTTTTTCAAGATTCCTGTGCTGCAGACATTTTGTTTTACTTTTACAGCCTGGCAGGTGGCAAAGGGTGCTGAGAACGGGAATCAGACCGTTTGTTTCCTGGGCACCCCGGCGTCAGCTGCAGGAGGCAGCACCATGGGGCCAACGCACTTGTGCTTAAACTTTGCTTTACTGGAACCAACTGGGAAGAGAGGAGGCTGGTGTCAGTGAATGGCTCTGTGTGCCAGGTGCTTCCTCCTTCTCAGGGGAGGCAGGGGGGCCAGGAAGGTCGTGCTCCAGGAGGAGAAATTACTAGCCCAGGGTCACCACTGGGGTTGGGAGCTTAGGGTCCCTTCTGCCCTACCTGCCTGCCTGGAACCTAGCCCGAGCCCTGATGCAGCCCACCTCCTGGAGAACAATGCAGGCCCCCAAGCAGCCTCCCAGACTTTGTGCCTGACTTTGGGGGCTTTTAGGGACCATCCAAAGATGTGATTTTATTAAGTGGGGAGTCTGATGCCCATGCATCAAGCCTAGTTCGCCTTCGTGGGAGCCACCTATCCATACAGGCTCTGAGCAGCACTTAGCACAACTACCCAGACCTTTGGCTGGTACTTGGAATTCAGAGACAACCGGCACCTGGCCCCTGCCCTTGGGCAGCATGGAGGGGGGAGCATGGACCCACCCACGGCCACAGGTCACCAAGGGTTTCAAGCACTGTGACATACACATGCCTCCACGTCCCTGGAATGCTCTTTCCCACGCCATCCCCTTATCCTGCTGTGATTTCGGCCAGCGCACCCGTCACTACTACAAGGATGTTTCACCACGTCTGTGTGTCGTGTGCCTTCACTACAAGTAAGCTCCATGAAAAGTAAGATTTGGTCTGCATTGCTCCTCACATACCCAGCACCTCCGCAAGGCCTGGCAATGCAGCAGGTGCTTTCATAGATAAATATTTGCCTAATGGATGCAACTGTCTTGCTCCCAATGCAGTGCTAGTGAGTTCAGGAGCTCTAATGTATCCTTTCTCACAAGGCTGACTGTTTGGCTGTGAGCAGATTATGTGACCTCTCTGGATTCCTCAGTCTTTGGAGCTGTGAAATGGGCATAGCCATCTTCCCCAGGCCTTTCCCAGGATAGGTATGGAATCGTATGGCTTAATAGGTACAAAAACATTTGGTAAATAGGAAACCCTATACTACACTTTAGTGAAAGGCCTTTATTTATTTGTTTACTTATTTTTCATTTTAGAAGGAGAGAGATTGCAAGCAGGGGGAGGGGCAGAGGGCGAGAGAGAGAATCTTAAGTAGGCTCCACATTCAGTGCGGAGCTTGCTCATTCCCACGACCCTGGGATCATGACCTGAGCCAAAATCAAGAGTCCGACGCTCAACCGACTAAGTCACCCAGGCATCTGAAAAAGGCCTTAAAGAAAAATGCGGCTTCTGCTTAGGGGGACCAGAACGTTTCCTGTGGTCTGTGGCCCAGCCCGCCCTCTTCAGTTGGTTCATTTGTTGCTTTACTTTTGATTTTAAACCTGCATTCTCAGAAGTGGGTTATTTCTACAGCCCGTGTCTGTGATCCCAAAATAGAATCATTAATGCATTTGGAAGCAATCAGTAAACCAATTTTGGGTGGGATAGATCTTCCTGCTTTTTATTTCAAAACAATAACAACAAACAAACAAACAAAACCGAAACCCAGCACTGCTCAGGTTTTTGCGAAGCCCCAGCGTTTCAGGTGAAGGCCAAGTTCCTGCCAGGCATACGTAGGCTTCTAACCTGCTTTCTTCTCTACCAAGAAGGCACAAACGAGTTTATGTTTTTCTTCTTTTCCAGTCCTAGCTCCCTTACCTCCTTCCCCCTTTGAGAATTTGTGTTCCTTCTGCTAAATTGGCTGTGGTTTTGCTTCAGCTGGCAGCCAGTTTCAGTGTCATTTTTCCTTTCTACCTGCATTTTCATAATATCAGCATCCCCTCAACTTGGGATGCAAAGGAAATATTTCAGCCTCCCATAAACAAGTCCCGAGATGTCTTCCTCACCAGATTCTAAAGCGGCTGGTTACCGGGAAGAAACGTAGAAAAGTCACATTTAAAAGGTTGTTTCCAAATACGTTGGAAGCGGTGATTCAGAAATGCAGCTTGCCTGAGAATTAACAAGTGCCCTAGGCAAGTCTTATTCACGCTGGGGTTTGGAAAGCGCCACCTTCTTCTGGGGTCTGCCCGCACCCCCAACACTTCTCCACCTAAAGACTTGACCCGAGGGTTGGACCCCCCTCCCCCGCCCTCATCCTTAGCTGCTTTGGAGCCCGATTCCAGATGTGAAAGATCAGCTGAGGAACTGGAAAATCCAGAGGAGAGAGGTCTGTACCCAAGAGGTTAGAGATGGCTTTTGGAAATGGACCTGGGTTCACCCGACTGTTACTTGGCTCTGACCTTGAGCAGCTCCCTGGGCCTCTTTGTGACGCAGACCCCCTTACCTTTGAATCTGGCTCATAGTTGTCACAAATGGGGTATTGTTGCTGTCGCAGCCCCATCAAAAGTTGCAGTGGGGATCCCACTGCAGGCATTGTAATGACAAATGTTATTGACTGCATCCTCTTGGCTTTGAAAGTCTTCTGTTGTGCTTGCTTAGTCTAAAAACAAAACAGAAACAGAAAACAGTGCCTTTGGAAGAAAATACTGGGGCTCAGAGCCCTCTTGATACATCAGGTGCTTTATAGCCCTTTGAATTGCAGAGTCATTTACTAAACGCGGGTCAATATTCCCATATAGGCAGAGTTTCTTTAAAAATGTAATTGCTCCTATCTGGATTTTGGCATCTGCATTTTTGTTTTACAGCAGTAGTAAAGCCTAGGGATTAGATGGAATTGTACGTCCCAACTTCCCTTAAAAACATGGGGCAGTGGGACAGATGCATGACCCAGAGGCCAGTGTGTGACAGCGTGCCTCCTGGGTCAGCGGGGTCCCCCTCCTTATGCTCCAGCCTCCTTCCCTGATGGGCTCCCCGGGGCCGCAGTGAGGAAGGAGAGAAGGTGGCTGTTTTTCCAGAACCCATTAGAGCAATTAATGCAGGTTGAAAGTGGTGATTTGACGAGATGGGCAGCTGTACTTTGAAAAAAGAGCAACCCTGGAATATATTTGAACCACATCTGAAATGGTATGTGAGGTTTCGTTAAGAGGTTTCTGGTTAAGAAAAGAAAAGAAGAAAGGAAAACAAAACAAAACAAAATGAAAGAAGTTCAGCTTTCAGAAGTTACCTTTCCTTGCAGGGGGAGAGGTCTGGAGAGGGGTTTCCTTCTGGCATTTTCCATTATGCTAGCCAGTGGGGGATGTGGTGTCCTGGGGTGTGTCTGGGCCCAGGATGATCTCATGCCTACTTCTTCTCTCTCCTGCGTCCTCCCCTGGCTCCTGAGGGCGGGGCCAGCCGATCCCAGGTTTTCCCAAAGTCTCTTAAGCCCTCTCCTCCTTACACGGAACCCTTTGGGTCCCGAGGTTTTAAACATCTTTTTTTTTTTAATGTTTTATTTATTTTTGATAGAGAGAGAGACAGAGCATGAGCGGGGGGAGGCACGGAGAGAGAAGGAGACACAGAACCGGAAACAGGCTCCAGGCTCTGAGCTAGCTGTCAGCACAGAGCCTGACGTGGGGCTCGAACCCACGAACGTGAGATCTGACCTGAGCCGAAGTCGGAGGCTTAACCGACTGAGCCACCCAGGCGCCCCAAGTCCCGAGGTTTTAAATCAAAATGTTCAAGTTGCCCTCAGAATCTTTCCTCTCTTCCCCCAAATCCCTTCCCTCTCTTCCATGTTGTCTCTTGAAACAGAATTTGGACCTCCTTTTTGTCTTTATCTGTTTTTAGTTTATATTTTCAGCCCTTGCCCAGAATTAGGAATAGCATTTACTTGTCCTGGTCATTTCCGACCCCTCTGACGGCACCTTCTCTTCTTGCCCACGAGTCGTGGACCTTTCCCAAATTGGGAGCCTTGACCCGCTCCCCTTCTCTGCGTCCCCCCACCCTCCCACCGTTGGGGATCGCCCCAGCCTCAGCCAAGTTAGAGCCTCCAGGCCTGGTCCCTCCCCAGCTCATCAGACCACACTTCCACTGCGGCCTCCTCACTGTCTGTCTGTCTCCCATCTTGCTCATCGGCCCACTGGTCCATTCATCATCCTGGAGGCAGGGCACGCTTCCTGACTTTGTATCCGTCAAGCTTTGCCCTGCCTGGCACCTTGCGGGAGCTGCGAGCCTGCTGATGTTCAGACTGCGCGTGATGTGATCCCTTTACCTGCAGAGTCCTTTCCCCAGGCTGTTCCCTAAGTTCAGGGCACACTTGGCCAGACAGGCAGGCCACCCTCCTCTGAAACAAGGCACCGTTTCCCTGCACCCGGTGACGCCCTGGCCAGTGCGGTGTACCGGTGTTCCCAGTACTTTCTATGATGGACTCACTTGAACCTCAGGACACATCCCCGTCAAGTTCAAAGTAGGTACCACTTTTGCTGCTTTGTTGTGCAAAAAGTTGCAAAGAGTCGGTCACTTGCCTGTTGGCCCAGAGGTGAGAAGTGGCAGGGCGAGGAATTAAAACCAGGTTTTTTTGACTTGAGGGGAATGTGCCTGTCACTCCCAATGCCAGAGAGAGGTGGCATCCCATGATGCTTAAGGCTGGGCTCTGGAGCCCGATGCTCTGGGTTCAAACTCGGGGTCTGCCCCTTTGTACATGTGGGGCCTTGAACAAACTTCTTTTTTTTCCTTTTTAAAATTTGTTTTTGTCAAGTTAGCTAATGTAGCCTTGGCTTGAGGAGCAGGTTCCCGTGATTCTTCACTTACGTACAACGCCCAGTGCTCATCCCAACAAGTGCCCCCCTCACTGATTCTCTAATTCCTCTTTGATACAGTTGTAATGGGAATCATGGGACTGGTAGTCAAATGGGAGGCAAGTTACTTAACTTCCCCGTTCAATGTCCTCACGTCTAAAAGGGGGACACTAGTGGTCATACGGGTCACCAATGTGTTAAAGCACTAGATGCATCTATTAATTCGAACATTTAATGATTGCCTGCTATGTTCATGCCACTCTGTTGTTGTTGCTTTCCTACCAGATAAGACTCTTGCTGGGATAAAACACATAGCACATAGATGCTTGCAAGCTTGTGATACTGGGCACACTGATAAATATGGCCTTGGGCGGTCTTCTCTGCGCCCCCAGGACTTTATGCAAAGCTCCCCACCCGCTGCACAGCCTCCAGGGACAGGAGACAGCATTGGAGGAGGAAGTGGCCAGTCTCCAGTAGTAGGATTTGAACTTAGGTCTTCTTGCCTCCAAAGGGCACACTCACAGCCACCTTCCAGCGGGTATACAGCTTAGCACAGGGCTGGCCAGAGCCACATCTCCCTAAATGTACATCTCTTCTCCGATTTTTTTCTTTACTGAGATGGCGTTGTAGCCATTTGATTCGAAAACTACGAGTAACCAAACAGCCCAGGCCTGGGCAAGGTCTCTGTGTCTCAGTGACTAGACTTGAGATGCAGAAACAGTACTGGACACTCTTTTTTTTTTTTTTTTTTTTTGGTTCTTTTCCCTCTCTCTTATCTCTCGCCCAGGTCCTGTCAGGATTTTATTTTGTGCATTATCTATGGAAATTCCCTGAACAGATTAACTGTGACTCACATTCAACCCCCGTTAGCGTAAACCTGTAACTTAGGAAATCAGCTCATTGACTGGCAAAGTCTCTGAATCCGTCTTTGCCGTCTGCCATGGAGGCATCTTAAGATGTGCACAGAGTCTCCCAGGCCTCATAAAAGGCTCGTGGCCATCTCCCCTGTCACAGACTGGACCAAAAAAGGGCCATTTTGTTTGGTTTATAGGAAAGAGGAGGAGGAGAGGAGCCGAGGAGTCTGCCTGGGCTTTTAAAATAAAATGTGGGCATGTGTGTGTATATTAGTGGCCCGAAGGATATGGGTTCAATTTAGAGAACTCAGAAGCCCCAGGAGAACACAAAGGAAAAAAACTAAAAAAAAATCACCAATAAATCGCTCCAGCCAGAAATAATCACTATTGACAAATTTTTCAATGTTTTATTTATTTTCAAGAGACCGAGTGTGAACAGGGGAGGGGCAGAGAGAGAGGGAGACAAGAATCTGAAGCAGGCTCCAGGCTCTGAACTGTCAGTACAGAGCCTGACACGGGGCTCGAACCCATGAACCGTGAGATCATGAGCTGAGCCAAAGTCGGACACTTAACTGAGTCACCAGGTACCCCACTATCGACAATTTGATTGTCACTTTTTCAGTCCCCTTTGTGCCTGTGTGTGTGAATTTGTACTGGGAGTTTTCTACACGACTGCCATGCTGAACATAGTTTTTGGGTCTGTTTCATCAATGTATCATGACTGTTTTCCTACCCTGAGAAATGTTTCTAGAACATGATTTTTAATGACTGCATAATACATCATAGCAAAGAGATGCATGATTTATTTAACTAATTTCTTCTTGTCGGACAGTTTTTAAAGCATATCCAGACTGCTGCTTTAGGCAGTGTGTCCTTGCGCATCAATCTGTAAACACATCTCTGAACATTCCTTGGCCTGTCTTTCTAGAGGCGGCATTGGCTCGGGGCATAGGCAAGGCTTTGGTAATTGTTGCCAGATTGTTCTTGGGGAAAAGTTTGTTATTTTACAGTCCCGTCCTTTGGTATTCTACAATACCAACCGTAGCAGTATCGGATCCGCTTCATTTTTCTGTGGCTTGCCAACCCTGCATATTCTATTTCTTTTCCATTTCTGCCAATCTGAGAGACAAAAAAAAAAATCCTATTTTAATTTGTGTAAGTAGCAAAGTTGGAACTTCTTAGCATGTTTGTTGTTGGTATAGCAGTGTATGCCATATGTAATATTATATAATCATTAGCATATAGCATAAGGTTATTACATATAACGCTTAATACATTGTATATGTATATGACATATGTACATTTGCTTTTTTGGTGTCTACCTTATTGATTTCCTCTGCCCATTTCATCACATTTTTACATCTTCTGTTCTGTCTTTTTCTTTAAGAGGTGGTTGTTAGGAGTAGGTGTTAGGTAGCTGATTAATTCATCCACCTTGAATTCACAGTCTTCAGTCCGAGGCTGAATTAAATTGGAAGCCTGTCCCTTGCTGACAGAGGCACAGCAAGTGATGAGGGATAGGAATGTTAAGTGTCCTCAGGAGACTACATCCCATCCATGTACCCACTCATGGACCAAGAAAACACTGATACATAATCGGGTTTTTCTGATGGATGGATGTGCTATGCACATTGGTTCTAGACCACAAAAACTCCATCGGAAGCTCATCGAGGCTCATCTTCAGTGATTATATTTGTGACTCCTAGAATCTTGTTAGTTCTTCCCAAAAGAAAAAAAAAAAGAATTAAGAGACCAAATTTAAAAGAACATTTGTAAAGCAATTTACTTAAATTTTAAGAGACTGAAAGCCAGGCTTAGTGGATAATTGAAGAATTGCATTAAAAAGGAATCAATATCTTTCTGGAATCTGCTGTGTCCTCATCTTCCAAGTTGTTTTGCAAGGGGATGGCCACTCTGTCTTTATCTCACGAGTTTTCTCGTAGCATTATCCCCAAGGACATTTTCTCTCTCTCTCTTTGATCCTTCACGTTTTTCCCTTTCACACAGCCTTGACTGACAGAGGCATTTCGGAGCAAAGATTCTGGAGATCAGGGGCGTTGAGATGTCAGGTCCTGTCCAGCCTCTGGGATCCAGGGGTCCCCAGCCCTGGAGTGTAGGTTTCCTTCCTCACACAGAGCCTTTGGATAAGGTCAAACTCATAAAGAAAAGAGAGCAGAGGAAATGAGCAGCTGATTTTTTGAAATCTACTTTGTAAGGCCCCAATTAAAGGCAACTTGAAATGTTTAAAAAAAAAACTGGAAAGGGGAAAAGAAGATGCTGATTACCCCACCCTCCTCACCAGCCGGCATTCCTCTGCCCCCTCCCCTCCCCTCCCTGGCCTTTATTTCTGTACATTTGCATCCCTCGATGGTTGGATCACCTGCTTCCGTTTATTCTTGCTTCATGCATATGTTGTTGGGTTGTTTCACCATCCTTCTGTCGAGCTCTCTCTCAGGGACGGGGTCTTGGATGGGTTCCCACAGCCGCTCGCCATCCAGATTGATTTCCCTCGGGGATGCACAAAGAGGTGAGGTGGCCACAAAGCGCCAGAGCAGGTGAGCCACATGGTGGCACGCTTTGCCCCAGATCCTGGCCTCCTGATGGGCACACAGCTGTCAGGGACACCAAAACGAAGTCGCGGCTCTCTGAGCGACAGCGAGTTCCCAGTCCGCTGCCCGCGTGTGTCAACATTCCAGAAGAGCATAAACTACCAGTTTTGGGGCTTTTATTTAAGGGAATGTTTTTAAAGGACACGATTCGTAGACCAAAGTTAGCAGCAACGAAGTATTTCTGGGGAGTGGAGAGAGAGCACAGAATGAGAAAGCAGGGTTATTGTGCAAGTCTCTGGAGAATGTCCCTGCCTCCAACTCTGTGGATAAGGGGTCTCTGATCCTTGATTCGTTCTTCAGCCTTCATTCGTCTACTTGGCAGTTGTTTTACTGGGTTCCTCTTCTTTGAACTCTATGTATCCATTAACATATTTGTAATGAATATGTTTTCCTACTTCAGAAATAATCGAGAGACTTAACCTAAAAAAGTACATCATGAAAAAGGCAGAGAGATCAGTAACCATATTGGAAGGTGTGTGTGTGTAAGTATTGCCTTTAATAGGAATAGTATTCATATTGAAATGGAAGTGTGAGCTTCCTAGCAACCAAAGCAAAAAGGGAAATCCATGCATCATTTAGATTCCACCAGAGAACTCATATAGGTATTTTGAGAGAGGTAAAAGTATTCCTTGACAGTCAACTTTAAAATGAAGGCAGTTAAAAGAAAATAAAGGAAGGCAATCGACTTCAGGAAGAAGGCAGTTTCAATTGTATTTCTTCATTGTGTCTCATTTATTTTTATTTATTTATTTTTTAATCTTTATTTATTTTTGAGAGAGAGAGAGAGAGAGAGGAGAGGAGGGGCAGAGAGAGAGGGAGACACAGAATCCGAAGCAGGCTCCAGAATCCAAGCTGTCAGCCCAGACCCTGATGCGGGGCTTGAACTCACAAACTGCAAGATCATGACCTGAGCCGAAGTTGGACGCTTAACTGACTGAGCCACCCAGACATCCCCCCTTCATCGTCTCTCATTTTATGTGGAATCACCGACGATGTCCTGTCTTTCATATTTATTGACACATCTGTCCCCTGACTTCTGTATCTACTGAGAAGGATGTAAATACACTAATCCCTGAATAAGTATGTTGAGACACGCACTTCGAGGGATAGGGAGCAGCAATGCAAATACCCTGGAGCATTTGATGCCGGAAGCAAGGCCAGTGGCAGGGACCGCAGATGAGGCTGGCCAGGCTGCAGGGCCGGCCGCACTGGCCTGAGACACATGGCCTGGAGTTTGCATTTTACATCAGAAGCGAGGGGAGAGTTTGGGCAGAGAAGGGATGGGGTCCACTTGCGTTTTAACAGGATATCTTGGGTGCCCAGCAGAGACTGATTTTAGCGGCCGGGAAGCTGTTGCAGAGAGTGGGGCCTGTAAGAGGTAGTTACCACAGATACAAATGTGGTGCAGAGAGGAGGGCTGAAGACAGGGCGAATTAGGGCTTTACTTTCTCATGACGGTTAGAATACGCCCCTGGGGCGGAGTCCACACCATTCACTTCTGTCCTCCCTCAAAGTGGGGCTAAATAGGGAGGGTCTTTCTAGCCCCTGTGGCCATCCCTGGCACCAGCTCAGGGTTCAAGAGTTCAGGGGCTGTCACTTGTTTTTAGCCTGCAAGTCCCACGTCCCCTCTCCAGACCCCCTCCTCGTCTGTCTTGTGAGGCCCAGACAGAGGGTCGACCTTGCGCAACTGAAACCCCTTGGGAGCCACGAGTTTGGAAAGTCCAAGATTCAAATCCAAGCCCTGCCTCTCACCCTCTTTGTGACCTTGCATGAAACACGCCCCCACCGAGAGTCTCTTTCCTCGTACGTGCAATGGGAAGAATAAAATGTGTGGCCATCCCCGTAATTTGGCTGTTACCACGAGTATTAGCTGCGTTTGTTGGGAACCTGCTATCCACAACGTTGAAGGCCACATACTTCGTGCATGTTGTCTCGTCAGCCCTCATTTTGTCCCCACAGCCACCCTGTAAGGGTAGGCATTTGTAGCCCCGTTTAACAGTTGACAAAGGTGAAGCCCTAGGGCTTAAGTAAATTGTCTGAAGTCTCAGAGCCAGCAAGAGATAGAACTTTATTTGGGAATGGCTTTCTAGTGAGTATACTTTTCACTGAAAAACTTGGGGCGCCTGAGTGGCTCAGTCGGTTGAGTGTCCGACTTTGGCTCAGGTCATGATCTCACAGTTCATGGGTTCAAGCCCAGCATGGGGTTCTGTGCTGAATGCTTGCTCAGAGTCTGGAGCCTGCTTCAGATTCTGTGTCTCTTTCTCTCTGCCTCTCTCCTGCTCACGCTCTGTCTCTCTATCTCAAAAATAAATAAAGGTAAAAAAAGAAAAAACTCTGGGGGTGGGGGATTTTCACCCTAAGATACCTTTTAATGTTGGTGCCTTATAATTCACGAGTTTCCAGATGCAGTTGGAAAATAGAGCCAAGGTTAGCCTAAACTGGGAGATTTCTGGAGCCATGGAAGAAAGCATACGAGGGGGTGGATCTCTGCACCAGAGTGAGCTCTACTTTTGGAAAAGACATTGGAAAGCCCCCACATCCAGTCCCGTCCACAGGCCCTGTGGACAAGGGATCACAGGCCTTTTATAAGCACAGATGTCATGGTGCTGCCCACTGCAGGTGGTTCTAGGAACTACAACAGGGAGGGACAGTTTCATATGAAAAACCATGCACTGCCCGCTGCCTCAGGAATTCCACTTGTTTCTGATCTAGAGAATTAGACACACGTGTGCTTCAAGATGCATAAAAAAGTATGTTACACAGCTTTGCTTGCACTGGCAAAAATAAGATAACTGCCCAACAATAGAGGAGTGAGGATTCAGTGGTGGTGCATCTCTGCCAGAGAATGTGCCGTAGTGCAGAAAGAAGTGAGCTTATGTCATTGAACTGGTGAGGAAGGATCCTCCAAGTACATCTTTCTAGCTGGAAAAGACATGCTGATGAAAATGTTAAGTATGAGTCAATTTTTGTAAGCATCACTCAGTAATGGTCTTGTTTGTCCGCATGTTTATGAAAAGCACAGAACGTTCAGGAAGAGAGCACAGTAGTTATCATGGATGGTGGGATCAGACTTCCCCTCTAGATTCCCTGTAAGAATCCTCCCTAACCCCTTGCGGCTCTTACCTGTGTCCCGGGCCTTGGACACTTCCGGTGTACAAACGAATTTAATCTTCAGAACCACCTGTGATAGAAAACCACTCTTAGTGGCAGGTACCTGGGTGACTCAGTCAGTTAAGCGTCTGACTTGCAGTTTGTGGGTTCAAGCCCTTCATGGGGCTCTGTGCTGCCAGTTCAGAGCCTGGAGTCTACTTCAGATTCTGTGTCTCCCTCTCTCTCTCTGCCCCTCCCCTGCTCACACTCTGTCTCTCTCTGTTCCTCAATAATAAATAAATGTTTAAAACAAAAAAAGAAAACCACTCTTAATGGAAACTGGGGCACAGACTGGTAAGCTGCCCGAGGTTGCTGGTGGCAGGTGGCAGAGCCAGGAGGGGAATGTCTATAGCCCGGCTCCGGAGCTGAGGGTCCTAGCCACCCTTTTGCTGGTCTCATCAGATTCCACATGTGCTGTGCCTGGGGTGCATGTGCTCCTGGGAGCGTGCAGAAGCATGGGGTGGTGACCTGAGGCTGCTTGAGCCCTGGTCTAGGACGCTGATCTTTCTGTGGCCTCATTTGAATGGTCTCCCTGGGGCTACCTGGCATTTAGAAAGCTCAATAAATATCTTGTTATTTGGAAGAGGTGATCAAGAAAACAGAGCGTGCAGTGTGCCTCAAGGGCTGTACCTGGTAGTCGAAGAGACAGGATGTATGAAGATGATGCAGCGTCTGTGGTGCACATGGCAACGAAAATGGAGAAGTGTGCTGGGCGCTCTTGGAGGAGGAGAGTCGGCCGTGACCCAGGAAGGCTTCCTGGAAATACTGGGAACTGGGCTGAATGTCAAAGGCAGGGCAGATGTGAAGAAGCGTGGATTAGAGGGAAGAAGGATATTTCTGAAGCTGAGGGATGTTGTGCGTGGGGCGGCTAGGGCTGCCTGTGGATTTGTGTCTGTGCAGATTAGAGCTTCAGAGGATCCTGGGGCTTGTATTTGGGAGGAGCTGGTAGACTCAGGGAGGAAATTCACATTTAGTACCTACTATGTGCCATGTTCTGTATATTATATATAGACAGTCTTCATTATCTTTTCTTCAAGTTTTATTTATTTAAATAATCTCTACACCCAACACGGGGCTTGAACTCATGGCCCAGAGATCTAAAGTCACATGCTCCTCTGACTGAGTTAGCCAAGCGCCCCTACATTATCTTAATAAGGCTTACAGGGTGCCTGGGCGGCTCAGTCAGTTAGCCTGAGGCTTCGGCTCAGGTCATGATCTCACGGTTCGTGGGTTTGAACCCCACTTCGGTTTCTGTGCTGACAGCTCAGAGCCTGGAGCCTGCTTTAGATTCTGTATCTCCCTCTCTCTCTGACCCTCCCCTGCTCGCTTTGTCTCTCAAAAATAAATAAAAAACATTAAAAAATTAAAAAAAATAATGCTTACAACAGTTGCATTTTAAAGGCAGAAATAGACGGCTCAGCCACTTAAGTAGCTTGATTTCACCTCAGGTCATGCTCTTAGGGTTTGTGGGGTCAAGCCCCATGCCAGCGCAGAGCCCACTTGGGATTCTCTCTCTTTCCCCCTCTTTCTCTGCCCCTCCCCCTCCATCTCAAAATAAACAAATAAACTTAAAAGAATGCAGAAACAGGCACAGAGAGGTAAGGTAATTTGTTGTGTCACACAGCAAGTCCACGGCAGAGTCAGGACTGGTGCCCAGTGAGTCTGAACCCAAACCCCTGGCTGGACAAGGTGGGGTCAGGAAAAGCAGGCACGCATCATCCTTTTCTCTCTTCTTGATGGTGAACTTGAACCTGGGTCTTAGACCAGCTCCCCTTCGTGGGGGAGGAAGGGAGCATTTCTGTTCCTAAGAAGATGAAACCTTGCTCCTCGAGGTCTGTGTCCTAAAATAAGCTGGATGACTCACCATAATGAGCCCTTACGTGAGCCCGTTCTGGAAGACTCCCTTGAGGACAGTCGTCTGATTTTCCTGTGACCATCTCCAGTCTCCAGTCTGTGTCTCTGTTCTCTGCTGAGCAGAGAATCACGTCACTTGGTCTGTGATCTGGGGGCTTGACAGTCAGCTCGGAAAAGCTGAGTGAGGCAAATTCGCCTCCCGAGAGCATTAATCCAAGTAGCAAGTTATTAAGTTTGAAGACATACACGTATAATTTACATTTCCATAATCATAACATGCTGCCTCAACTGTCGTCTGGTGATAGATAGTGTCTGAGCCATGCCGTCTGCTGGGTCAGACTGAGCTTTTGCGAGCATCTGACTCACAAGCCCTAGGTCAAGTTTTACCAGCAAACTCATGATAGCAAGTGTGGGAGCGTCATGCTTTGCTGACCCTTCCGTTTATCGTGGACGCTCCCTAGATCTCACTTCTGTTTTCTTTTTAGCCACAGCCCCTTGATGTGATGGGCACCGTGCTCTCGGGCTCCTCTACTTAAAGAAAGGGTGGAATTATGATCTTCATCTGATAGGAGAGAAGCAGATGAACAGAGAGGTTTGGTAACTTGTGTGAGGTGGCACAGCTAATATGCAGTTGGTTCAGGAGAACTGGCCGATTCTGGAGGTTGCCACGCAGGCGAGGGGTGTGGTTGACAGTCCCCAGTTTGCACTGGCAGAGCATGTGGATTGCCTTCAGCTAGGTGTTGGACGTGATTTGCCACCGGCCACCTGCCAGAGCAGAGACACGCAGCCACAGTCTCATTGGAGACCGTCTCCCCAGCCCTCGTGTCCCCTGGAAGGTCCCCTTGCTGCCGATGACAATGTGGAGTTGGGGCGTGCACCCTGCCATGCCCGATGTGCCATCTGTCCTTCTGGTGTTTTCTGAAACCCTCTCGCTCCTTTCCAACTGGCAGGGAGCCTCAGAGCCCCCCAGGCTCAAGATCCGGCTCGAGGGCCTGGGAGCAACCTCAACCAGCACTGTCTCCAGAACTCGCTCCTTAAACGGGGCGTGCCGGGGACCAGGCTCTGTCCCTGCATCTCCCAAAGCCCTCATCTCTCTGCTGCCGTGACTCATGACTGTCATGTGCGTAGATATGACCTTTTCTTCCAGAATGTAGCCACTATCCAGAAGACGTTAAAGTTGAATATTGGGGCGAGACCTCAGCAATTCATGAGTCCAGCCTGCTCCTTGCCGGTTGGCAAAACCGACCTCCCAGAGAGAGGAGACGGGGCCCCCAGCCTTCAGGACCAGCCAGCAAGCCAGTGGCACAACAGGGACCCGCCTGGGGCTCCCTTCCTTGGCGAGAGCTCTTTCTCATTTCCTCTGGAAGCTCCCTCTGGCCAGAGAAGCTGCTAATTCTTCTGCGAAACGAATGGCCTGGTGCGCCTGCGGTGGTGGGGGCTGTGCGTGCGGGGACCTGGAGCATGGCTGAGCCGGGGAGCACTCAGCAGCTGGCTTTCCTTAGGAGTTCACTTCTTGGTTCAAAGCCACTCTTTATTTAAAAAAAAATTTTTTTAACATTTATTTATTTTTGAGAGACAGAGAGACAGAGCACAAGCAGGGGAAGGGCAGAGAGAGAGGGACACACAGAATCCGAAGCAGGCTCCAGGCTCTGAGCTGTCAGCATAGAGCCCGATGTGGGGCTCGAACCCATGAACTGTGAGATCTTGACCTGAGCCGATGTCAGACGCCCAGGACTGAGCCACCCAGGAGCCTCTTCAAAGCTACTCTTTAAAGCAAGGAAGTGGTTGGTTGTAAACATGGAGACAAAGAAGCCTTATGAAGACGGAGACCAGGGGTGCCTGGGTGTCTCAGTCGGTTAAGCGTCCGACTTCAGCTCAGGTCACGATCTCGCAGTTCACAGGTTCGAGCCCCGCATTGGGCTCTGTGCTGACAGCTCAGAGCCTGGATCCTGCTTCAGGTTCTGTCTCCCTCTCTCTCTGCCCATACCCCACTCATGCTCTGTTTCTCTCTCTCAATAATAAATAAAACATTAAAAAAAAAAAGAGAGAGAGACCGGCTTCTCAGACCACCCTCTACCCCCTTGCCTTCCACGCACTGCCCGACACCCCGCACGGCATGTCCGGGTTCTAGCTGAGAAGGGCGGTGTGTGGAGGCGTCCATGCAGCTGCTGAGACCCCTGCGCCCGGCCCGTGTTCCGAGACCCTGCTCCGGGCTCAGACGTCTCCAGGGCTGCTTCAGGCATCTTGATTTTGTTCCGTTTTACAAGAAAGCATTAAGAAGGCAGCCGCGGAGGGTGATATTCTTGTCCTCGGGGACCCTCCGGGCGCCCACATTTACCAAACACGCCAGCATCACAGGTCCTGGCATGGTCGAAGCTTGAGTGGCCGTCAGACTTTCCCTGAGTCTTGGGATGGGGACACTGGGGTGCACAGGGGAGGCCGCTTGCCCAGGGCTGGCCTCCTGGGCCTTGGCTGTGCTTTGTGTATCTGTGCCCTCTCTGTCCCTTCCCACATCGGGATCCCAGGCTCCCCTTCTGCAAATCTCTGGAGGCAGGTAGCACGAGGGCGACTCGGTGACCCGCCCCCCTCCCCAGGCCCTCCCCAGCACGCGCTCTTTGTGGTGTTCTCATCAAAGGCATTAACCTCCTCTCCGCTCTCAAGGTTGCTGCCTGCCTATTTATAGAACTGACCGGGAGAATTCCACTCTTGCCAGCGCTGACAGAACCCACACCGTGCGCCACGCCTCCCCCCCCTCTTTTGTGACTCCCTGGACAAAGCTTTTCTGCACCTGGTCTCCCTTCTCAATGCAGACGCTCCAGGAAGGGAGGCGAGTGGGCCCTGCCCCTTGCAGAGCTCCTACTGTGTGCAAAGGCTCGGCCCTCATGTGCATGGGCTCACCGAATCCACACGGCCCCTGAGACGTGGGTATTGTTCCTGCCCGGAGCTGCGCTGGCCCGAGGACTCGTGACTGACAAGTGACAGACGTGTGGCTTCGATGCAGGTCTGCGTTCAGTCCAGTGTCTGTTCCAGCCTGACCCAGCCGTCCACCTCAGACGAGTGAGATGGCTGCAGGGTGGTGCCTGCGCGTGTTATGGTTTCTTCCGGGCCCACATGTGCACTTTCTCACCCCATCAGGCCAGCCAGGCTTCTCTGAGGGCCTGAGGGGCGAGGCGGGGTCTCACCAGGCTGTAGGAGCACGAGGATGTGCCCACTTGCTCTCTCCAGGCTGGGCACACAGTAGGCACTCAGTCAATGCTCGTGGAGCCAATGGCAGGCCTGGACTCACAGCCTCACAGTCTGTCAGCAGAGGGAGCAGGGAAGAGGCAGGCCACTTGGCACTGGCCGCCAGCCAGCAGCGCCCTGGTGGAGGAGGGAGCCCTGGGCGGGGGAGAGGGGTCAGGAAGGCCTCCGAGGCTCCTGCCCTGTGACCCACTCCCTCCCTGCTCTCCCCCCCCCCCCCGGCTCCCACAGAGGCCTGCTTGCCCCCTGGCCTCTCCATCCTGCCCCTCAAACTTAACCAGGTTTTATCTCCGCGGAGTCCCGGGGGATGCTAAAGGAGCACAAAGTCTCTCCCTGCTCGTCCTCTCCGAAATTTGTTTTCAAAGCAGCCTTTTGGAGAGTTGCCACCCTCTCATTAGGCCTCCACGGGGGACCGGGGTTTAACTGTGGAATTGGACCTGGCATGGTCCAGCCTGCCCTTCCTCCTCCAGCGTGAAGGCTCGGACAGACGGCCCACCAAGGCTCCCCACTGTGCTGGAGAAGCTCTCTCCTCAGCCCCTTTGGTCTGTCCAGGGTACTGGGAATGCAGTTGGTGGCCCATCCAGGCAAGCTTGGGGGAGTCAGAGAGCTAAGTACTCCCTCCCCCCTTGGGGGGCTTGTTTATCAAAAGCAATGCATCCTCCCTCTGGAACGTTGGGAAAATACTGAGAACCAGGAAGGACAGAATGATACCACCCATAATCCTGCCCCCCCCAGAGACACACTATGGGCATCTTGGCATCCTTACTCCTCAGTTGTGTTTCGTTTTGTTTTTCCTGTGCGATTTTTCTCTTAACATGCCTGAGGTCATACCAGAAGGTATGATTTATATCCTTTTTACCCCACCTCGCCTTCCAAACTCTCTAACAGTTTTAAAATGTGATCATAACTCCGGCACAGGCTTCGTGCCTACAAGTGACTGTCAGTTTGCTCACACCGTCCCCAGTGGCCCGGCTGGCTGTTAGTCCTGGTGCTAAGCTACTGTCCCTGTGGAAGGTGCTTCATCTCAGCTCCAGGAAAGGAGGGTGGCCAACCTCAGCGTCACCCTGGGCCCAGAGTCTGGGCTCCCCTCTGCTGTGGCGGATCCACCCCGGCATTGGAAAATGTGGAATCAAGGTGGTATCCACACTCAAAATTTGCTGCTGGGGAAAAGGAGCCCTTCGCTGGCTGTGTGGGCAGGGGGTTTTCCTCTGTTTCTTCCTCTGAATAACGGACGTCTCTCCCAAGAAGAGGGGATGCCATGAGGATTTCAGGAGATAAAAGAGCAGGTACAGAGCAGGGTGTTTGCACTCACAGGCTCTTTATAAATGTTCAGCTGTCTCATTGTCCATAGTTTTATCTCTCGACTGTCTGGTCAGGGTCGTTAAGACCACCCCCCAGGTTCCATGAGGGCTCACGGGTTCAGCGTATGGTTGTACTTGTGGCTGAGATTTATTGCAGCAAAAGGACCCGCAGAAGAATGAGCACAGGGAACAGGTGCAGGGGGCAGAGCCTGCAGGAAACCGGGCGCACACTTCTCAGCCTCCGTCGCTGAAGGATGCGCACAGAATGAGCTGTGAGATGCTGTGTCCCCGGGATGCTCGGTAGAGACATGCCAGGGGTTTTTATTGGGGTCTGGTCACGTAGGTCCCCTCTGCCTGGACCCACATTCCAGAACCTCCCTCCCCCATAGTTTGCAAGTAGCCTGACGTGGTGAACCACCCTTCTCCATGAGGGAGGAAACACGCCGAATCCAGGTTCCCGGATGCCGGCCGAGGATGCAGTCCCCAGCCTGCTGTGGTCACTCTTTTCTGCACAGCTGTGCAGAGATCATATTGCTTATGTTTGGACCACTTCAAGGTAGGTGCGGAACAGATGTCTCCATAGGACAAAATCTGAGGGCTAGAGGAGAGAAAGGGACTCAGGGCAGGGCGGGGGGCTGGCCTCCTCCTCCATGCGTGGAGTCCAGAGTGAAGTAAGTCATGAGCGTAGGGAGGGTGTCGCCCCTTCCTGCTAACCCGCATATTCCTCTCTCTCTCTCTCTAGGCTCTGAAGGGCTCCAAGAAGCTGGTGCTGTCTGTGTACTCAGCGGGGCGCATCCCCGGGGGCTATGTCACCAACCACATCTACACCTGGGTGGACCCCCAGGGGCGCAGTGCCTCCCCGCCCTCAGGCCTGTCCCAGACCCCCGGAGGCACCCTGAGGCCGTGCGAGGGTGACTCCAGGAGCACCCTGAACCTTCTGCAAGGCGGCGATGAGAAAAAGGTGAGCTGCCCGGTGTTGGTGCCCCAGGCCGGCTAGGCGTGGAGGGCCGGTGGGCGAGGCTGCCCCCTGGAAACCCCATTCTCCCGACCAGACCCAGTCCAGGGAAGCTCCTCAGAGGCCGGACATAGGAGCTTGGTTCTCTCGAGTCTCCGTCCTGCTCTCAAGCCGGAGGGTTTCATCTTGTTTTCTTCTCTTTTGGACCTGTGTAGCGTATGTTCCAACACAGGCTACGATCCTGCCAGCAAGGGGCCCGAGACTGTGACTTAAATGGGATCCTTTATTTCTCCCTGACACAGAACAGAGGGGGACCGTCCGGGCTGGTGCCACAGCTCTGCCCCATGTGTGATTCTAGGACCCAGATTCCCTCTCTCATCACCCTCTGGGCAGTTGGGCCGTCTGATGGTTGAAGCTGCGCCGCTCCAGCCCCCGGAGTGGAAACGGGAAGAGAGACAGCTCAGAACCCCCCCCTTTCCGTTAGACATGGTTTGACTTCTCAGTGGTCCAGACCCAGGCATGTGGCCACAGGCAGCTGCCGGAGCCACAGGGAACCTTGTGCGCTTGTGGGTCTTGGGTTGTGAAGCACAGGAACTGGTGCCAGCCACCTTGTACGGAGTGAGAATCCCCCGGAAGGATGTGGGCAGGAACTCGGGGTGCAGCCTCCTCCCAGAGGGAAGGGATTCCCACTCTATCTTCTCTGCCTCCTTCCCCTGCAAAGGCCTAGTCCAGTGAGGGAGTGCCTGATTGGCTGGTGGGAGGGTGGGGCACTTGATGGACAGGACGGTCCGTGCCTAAGCAGGTGGTGACGGGGTGGTTGCCCAGGAGAAGGGGAGCAAGGCCCTCAATAAATGTCCCCTTCCAAAGCCATCCTTCTCTCACATCTTGACAGTTTACAAAAAAAAAAAAAAAAGCCCGAGAAGAGGATTCCCCTGAGTTCTTAAACTTAGCTCTGGGTGCTGTTTGCGTCGCACCCCGTGGTTGGTCTTGAGACCAAGAACGTAACTCCCGCGGGCAGGTGTGTCAGGACCCCGACCTCGACAGCCCAGAGGCCACGTGCCTTGGGACTCCAGGCCAAGCAAGCAAGGCCTTCCATCCAGAGACTCTCTCAGCTCTGTTTTCCTGACCATAAGAGCACAGTGTTCACTGAGCAGGTTTTGTGTCTTTGTGCAAACGTCAGAATGCAGGCTGCAGCAGAGGGGGCTACAGCCTCAGTGCTGGGCCACGAGTGGCCCCCTCCAGAGCCGCCTGGCCTTCTGCATGGTGGCTCGTACCGGGAGGGGGGCCGCACAGGTGGGCTCAGACCCCCTCCCCGCCAGGCGATCCGTGTTGCTCAGTGGCGATTGTGAGAAAGCAAGGCTGCCTGTGTGGCCTTGAGTCATTTTCACGGCCAGCTTCCTGGCGCTGGGCAGAGCAGTTGCTTTATCTTCTCCTTGAGCCCTTTCCCTGCGTTGGGCCTGCTGCCGATGGGGGCTGGGCTGTGTGCTTACAGCATCACAGCATCCTGGTGAATCCGCACGGCCGCCCTGCCCTGCAGGGCTGCTGTCCTGGATCCACGTGTCAAAGCTGAGGACTCCAAGAGAGACCCGGAGGGCACTGTGGCAACCAGGACCCATTCCACGGGTCACCCCCAACTTAGTGAGCACCGGTGGTGTGCTCGATGCTGTTATGGGAGGGAGGACTAGAGAGAGGGACGAGAGAGGTGAGGCCCTGCTCTGGGGAAGCGTCCGGTGACTTTGGAGGTCATGGGCGGAATGAGACAACGGTCCAGGAAGGAGCATAAGTAAGCTCGCTCAGATGGTGAAGCATGATGGAAGAGAGTGAAATCAGGAGAGCACGAGTAGAGTGACGGAGAGGGAGGTACTGCTTCGGGTAAGGTGGCCAGTGAGTGCCTCTCCAGGGGGTGATTCCTGAGCTGAGACCTGGGGAGGAAGAAGGAGCTGCCATGTCTTCTGGCGGCTGAAAATCCCAGGGAGCAGGGACAGCATGTGCAAAGGCCCTGAGGTGGAAACCAGCCCATGTCCTCAAGGCTTAGCAAGAAGGACGATTAGCAAGAAGGGCCCTGTAACTGGAATTGAGCAGGTGGGCGGGCTCGGAGGAGATGAGTTACCCTCTTGGAGTCTTGGAATAACTTCTGAAGGGATGCGGAAGGCAGAGACTTAGAGAATTGTGCTCCAGGGAGGATCTGGGGGCCTCGGGAGGCGGGAAGTACCCTGGCCCACACCCGAGTGGGCTTCACAGACCCCACGGTTCCGGACAAGCTTCTGCCCTCCCTCCTGTCCCTCTCCTTGCTGATGCGGCACGGGAAGCCCCATCTCCTGTCACAAAGGGTGTGCGGAAGTCTCTCTGGGGCCCGCACTTGTGTCCCCTGGGCTGTGTCCCCTGGGTGTCCCCTGTGTCCCCTGGGCTGGAGCATCTCTCTTCCCCCCGCTGTCCTGGTCTCGTCTGATACTCCACATCACCGCAACTTGAGGACTCCTCACCCCACAGCCCCAGGGGACCCACACCTTCCAAGAAAACAAGCTCCCAGGGCAGCAGTGATGTGAAAATCCCACGTGTCGCAAAATTACTTGCGAGAGCCACCTCAGCGGGCCACCAACGCTGGCTCTCGGGTCGCAGCCTTTCCTAGTAATGCTGTGCTCCACCCTGAGGTGCGAGAGCCGTCCGCAGAGGCCATGGGAAGGAACCGAAGGGGAATCTCCAGGAATCAGACCCAGCTGCTCTCAAGTTACTGTCGTGTCCTCAGAGGTGAACAGGGGCAGGGTACAGCCTTGCCATGGTTCCAGGCTCCCGCTCTGGGGGGCCCTGCTGCGTTTATGGCTCCTATAAACTGGGACACATTTGTTGTGGGGTGTTAAATGGGTTAGCGTGAGCGTGGTGGGGAGGGTGAGACACTGGAGCTGGGTTCGAATCCCGGCTCTGCCATTTGCCAGCTGTGTGACTTTGGACAAGTTACACAAGTGCTCTGAGCCGTTGTTTCCAGTGGAGACAGTAGTAGAGGCTTCTCGCCACCACTGTGTAAACTCCGTGGCAGTGTGGATCTTGTTTCTACGTCCTGGCACTCACAGAGCCTGGAACAGTGCCTGGTACAGTGTCGGTGCTCAGTATTTATTCCATGAATGAGTGAATTAAAATGAAAACGCCCTGCCAGCCACCTCGCGCATGGTGGACGGAGGTCCCTAATGTTTGCTGGGTTTGAATCTGAGTCCTGTGCAGTCAGACTTTTGCTCACTGTTCTTTGCAAAGTTACCAAAGAGAGTGTGGCCATCTGTTTCCCAAGGTGGTATTTCACTTGTTATCTGAAGAGCCACGTCTTCGGTGTGCCCTTGGGGAGCTGGTGCCCAACCCATCATTCTCCAGGGAGGAAAGCACATTCTTTGTCTCTGTGACATCTCCTGCACCCACAGAGCAGGGGAAGGGCAGAGAGAGAGGGAGACACAGAATCTGAAGCAGGCTCCAGGCTCTGAGCTGTCAGCACAGAGCCCAACGCAGAGCTTGAACCCATGAACTGTGAGATCATGACCTGAACTGAAGTCGGAGGCTCAACCAACTGAGCTACACAGGCGTCCCTGAAGTGTTTTTAAATTGTGGCAAAGCACATGTAACATAAAATGTATCTTCCCTACCATTTAAGTGGCACCAGGTTCAGAGGTATCGAGTACATGCACTGCTAGCGGCCCCTGACAAACCTCAGGACTGTTTTAACTCTAGCAAAACTAACACCCATCAAATGACAGTTGCTTGGTACCTTTCCGGTCTTCACCCCTGCCAACCACCAGTCTACTGTCTGTCTCTGAATTTGACTGCTCCGGGCACCTCACATACGTGGAGAGATGGTATTTATCTTTTTCTGACTAGTTTACGGCACGTTGGCTTAATGTTCCCAAGCTTCATCCAGGTTATAGCACGTGACAGGATTTCTTTCCTTTCTAAGGCTGATAACATTCCGTTGTGCGGATGGACCACGTCTTGTTCACCTGAGTTGTATCATCCTTCTGGCTGTTGTGGATGGTGCCGCTATTCGTTGGTGTACATACATTTCTTGGAGACCCTGCTTTCAGTCTGTTATATGAAATACCCAGAAATGGCATTGCTGGAGCACGTGGTAATTGTATTTCTAATACTTTGCGGAACTGCCATACCGTTGTCCACAGTGGCTGGACCAGCTTACATTCCCAGCAATAGTACATGAAGGTTCCAGTTTCTCCACATCTTTGCCAACACTGTTATTTTATGTTTTGTTTTGTTTTGGTTTCTTGTTTTTGTTTTGTTTTTGATAGTAGCCATCCTCGTGGGTGTGAGATGGTATGAGTTTCACCCCAAGCAGTCTTCACGTTGGACCTTTGAGCTACCAACAGAGCAATGACGTGCCCAATGGCACACGGCTGGGGGTGGCTGGTGTTCGGGGCGAGGCCAGATCTGTCTCTTTTCAAGCCCTCTGTCCTAACGTTGCTCTCTGCCAACTCCGCGGTGTGAGGAACCCAGAGGAGGCCAGCTGAGGCTTGCCCCAGTGACACATTCCCTGAGGTCTCATGTGATGGGCTCTGTAACAGGAACAGGGAAAGAGGTGTGGTTGCTGTGGTTGCAGAGGACAGAGATCCTGCCAGCCAGAGATCTGGGAAGGCTTCCTGGAGGAGGTACCATTTGGAGTTTGGCTACATGGTCGTGGAAGGAATGGTGGTCCAGGCAGAGGGAAGGGTGTGAGGGTGGGAGAAAGGGTAGAGGGAACAAGATGGGTCTTGGGACCCCGCCCCCCACCGGTGTCGTGTGTGAGTCACGCTTGGGGAACAGCAGGGCTGAGATGACCGGCTGGGAGTGTTGCGGCCAGGGGACATTTTCCTGCAGGCAGTGGGGGAGGGGGATGGAGAAATCGATTGCATGTCCGCTAAAACCTTTATGAGATCATGAAGGAAAAGGGGTGCTAAGCTCATCCTCAAAGGAAGGGGATGTGGGCCTGGTGGGAGTAAAAACAAAGCATAAAGAGCCCCTGGAGCCAATAATGATGCTTCTGGTTGCAGTTCAGATGAACTTCCAAGGTGGAAAATAGACCTTGGGGGAAGGTCCCGGTGCCCTGATGATCTTCTGTGTGTGTGGTTATTCCCAGTTGTATCGTCTAGGAGCCAGAGGGAGGGGCCCGGCTCATTCTTCCAAACTTGACCTGGAGGATGTTTGAATGTGCTCCTGGGGCTGGGACTTGGCAGGAAGAAGGAAGGGGCAGCGGGGACCAGTGGTCTCTGGGGCGCGGGGGATGAGGAAGGTGTTCCTGGGTCCTGCTCTGAGGCAGGTGCGCCCCCTTGCCCCCACCTGCCCTTGAGTCTGAACTTCCGGGCACAACAAACCGTTCTTGGGTCCTTTTTTTTTTTTAAGTTTACTTATTTATTTTGAGACAGAGAGAGAGAGAGAGAGAGAGAGCACACAAACAGGTGAGGGGCAGAGAGAAGGAGAGACAGAGAATCCCAAGCTGGCTCTGCACCATCAGCGCAGAGCCCAATGTAGGGCTCGAACTCACAAACTGCCAAGTCATGACCCGAGCCGAGATCAAGAGTCAAACACTTGGGGGTGCCTGGGTGGCTCAGTCAGTGTCCGACTTCGGCTCAGGTCATGATCTCATGGCTTGTGAGTTCGAGCCACACGTCAGGCTCTGTGCTGACAGCTGGGGGCCTGGAGCCTGCTTCAGATCCTATGTCTCCCTCTCTTTCTGCCCCTCCTTAGCTCATATTCTCCCTCTCTCTGTCTCTCTCAAAAATAAATAAACTTAGAAAAAAAGCCGCTTAACCAACTGAGCCACCCAGACGCCCCAAATCATTTGACTCTTCAGCCAAATCTGTATTTGCAGATGGCACCAATATTCCCATTTTCCAGATGAAAGAGTAGAGGTGCAGAAAGGCTGAAGGCGTTGCTCCAGGCCACACAGCCTTCGAGTGGTGGGGCCAAATCATCCTCAGATCCTAAGTCCTGTCCAGGAGGGCACCTCCTGGTGCCTGAGGGGGAAGACCCCCTAGTCCCCCCCATATCCCCTGACTCCCCCTTGTCCCCTGGCTCCAGGCAGCACACGGCCTCAGCAGAGGCCCCTCCCATCTTGATGGGCACCTGGGATTTGTTTGGGGGAACAAAGGGCAGAAGCAGCCAATGGTAAGGCTCAAGTGTCACCCGCCTGGGTCGTTTGTCCCTGAACAAATGGTTAAGTCCCGTTCTACCGTGGTGTCTTTGTCCCTCGGGTGCCGCTCCATGCCGAGCCGTCAGACCAAGGGGCAGCTCCGCAAACTCACTCCGTCACCAACAGAGACAGGATGCAATCTGCCCTTGACTCAGGCCGGGACCTAACCTGGTACAGACTGAGCGGGACTTTGGGCCTGGGTTTGAAGCCTGGTGTCTGAACTTCCTGATCGTGTGACCTAAGACAAGTTCCTTAACCTTGGCTTGGTCACTGAGCTTCCCTGTCCCCGAGATGGGCAGTCCCAGCAGGCATGAAGGACTGTTCAAGGATTAGTAATCTTGTGTGTAAGTGTCGTCATGAATTCCAGTAACCCCCATCGTTTACCGAATGCCAGCTAGACGCTACCTTTCATATTTTTCCTCCCTGAAATGTTTATTGAATACCTACACTGGGCCAAAAACCGTTTTGAGTTTTGGGAATACAGCAGTCAACAGCCAAGGACAGGGGCGCCTGGGTGGCTCAGTCGGTTAAGCGTCTGACTTCGGCTCAGGTCATGATCTCACGGTTCACGAGTTCGAGCCCGTTGGGCTCGGTGCTGACAGCTTAGAGCCCAGAGCCTGCTTCGGATTCTGTGTCTCCCTGTCTGTCTGCACATCCCTGCTCTCACTCTGGCTCTTTTTCTCTCTCAAAAATAAACATTAAAAAAAAATTTTAAAAGAACAGCCAAGGATGACCACCTTCAAAGACTTATTATTATGTTCACGTGTGTACATGTGTGTGTGTTAAAATAAGTGATACACAGTGTATAGTAAATGGGAGAAGCAAGAAAAGGGCATGGGGGACACTCTGTGAGTGGGAGAATTCTAGAGAGGGGCAGGGAGGGCCTCACAGAGGAGGTGATGTAAGATCTGAAGTCCATGGAGTGATCGTGCGTATATCCATCTTGTCTAGGCCAAATGTCCAGGCAGCGGGATGCCCCAGGTGTAGGGGCTTGGTGGCCCCAGGTGTGGTTTGCTGGTCAGTCTATCCTTCTTCTGGCTGGCTTTTGTCTCAGGCTTGTTGCCTCACCGCTGCAGAATGGCAGTGGCTGCTCCTGCCATCACATCCTCTCACGGCTGTGTCCTGAGCAGAGTGGAAGTGGGGCGGGCAGACAGAATGCCCTTCTCTTCCTGTGCCTATGCCTCTCGCTTCTCTGGGGGGAGGATTGCTCTCAGCATCCATCAGCAGATGTCCATCGTCATGTCCAGACCACCCATGTCCCTGAAAGAGAGGAACAAGGTTCGCCTGGACTGACTTCATCTCTGGGCGATGCTCTGTTGCTTTCTGAGTGGGGTTGGGTGTTCAAGGGCAAGGCAGGGAGGGGGATGGCCCTGCCTGCTCCTGGTAGGTTGTACAAGTCTCAGTTTACTGATGGGGGAACTGAAAACCACAGAACCATTGGGCCTCCCTCCACAGTTTCCCAGGAGTAAAGGGCAGGATCAGGATTTGAATGCAGGCCCGTGGAAGGCAGCGCAGCCTGCTGGTTAAATGCCTGGGCTGGCCAGCCACAGACTGTGTGACCTTGGCCACATCATGTTACCTCTCCGGCCTCAGTTTCCTCATTGGGAAAATGGGGATAATAATAGAAAGCACAGAGGAAGAGAGGATTAAATGGGATGATGCAGGCAGTGCCTGGGATTTAGGAAATACTCCATACACATGGTGACTAATTAATTTAACAAGTTATTCTTCATATCGTCAGCGGGGGTGAACGGCACACTTCTCGCTGGGCCGGGCTGCCTCTCACAGCTCAGTGTCCTCTCCCATGGGTGATGCTTTCATTCCCTCCCAAACACTGGTTGAACTCCGGCGAAGTGACGGAGGCAGATTACCCCGTGGTTGACTGTTATTACGGTCCGGGGTAACGGACCCGTCTTATTCCCACGTAAAGGATTTATGGGGAGGCGGCGGAGAGCCGAGGCGGTTTGTTTCCATCCTCACGTTCAGCAGGGGCTGCCGCAGACAGTGTCATGGGGCTTCTCTTGACTTTCTCCTTTCAGAATCTTCTCGTTTTGGAGCTGGAGAGCCCAGGTTGGGGAGGGGAGCGACGGACTCCAGGCTACCCCATGAGCTGGGCTGCAGCCTTGTGTGGGGACCCCAGGCCCTGAAGTCAGAGCATAAAGGAAGGAGTCCGCTCTGTGGTCAGGGTAGGGAGTCCAGATGAGAGCTGCCCACTCTGTCCCCAGCCCGAGTCACTGGCCTCCCCCAGATCTGAGCCCCCTGCCTCCTCCACCTCACCACTGTCTCCAGGTGCACACCCTCTTCCTGAAGGTTCCCCAGGAAGTAGCCCCCTCTGGGGGCCAGTATTCTCCTGGCCTAAAGCCCACGCTTCGTGGCCTGGCACATGGCCCCCCACTGGCTACTCCTGTCTCTTTCCTTCCCCCCCATCCCACTCATGCTTCAGCTAGACCGAACCCTTTGGGTCCCTGGAGGCCCGGCTCTGTCCGGGTTCTGAGCTCTGGACACATTCTTGCCCCAGAATACACGTCTTCCCTTCCCCTTCCCCAGAATGACCCTCTAGGCCTTCAGGGCTCGGACATCTTATTTCTGAGACACTCTGCCTGAGGTCGGGTTTCCCAGAACGGACTCTGAGACCAGGATTTCCCTGAGGAGGTTTCTAGATGTGTGCCTGTGGTACACAGAATGATGACGGTGGCCCAAGACGCCCACGGCCTCTTCCCTGGAGCCTAGGAGGATGTCACCTTCTGTGTCCAAAGAGACTTTGCAGATGTGAGGAAGGTACAGCTCCTGTGTTCTCCAGGTGGGCACGGTGCAGCCTCAAGGATCCTGAGAACAAGGAGGTAGGGGACACAGAGACAGAGAAAAGGTGACATGCCACTGGGAGCAGAGAGAGGTGGGAAGGTTCTACCCTGCTGGCTTTAAAGATGGAGAAGGGGGGCCGTGAGCCCAAGAGGGCAGGCCATCTCCAGAAGCAGAAGAAGGCAAGGAAACAGGCTTCCCTAAGACACTCTGGAAGGAACGCAGTCCTGCCGACTCACATTAGACTTCTGACCTCCAGAGCTTTTAGGATAATGAGTCTGTGCTGTTTGAAGCTGCTATGTAGGTGGCCGTTTGTCACAGTACCAGTCCCGTGCCCTGGGCTCGCCGCTGGTGACTGGGCTGTGACGCCCCGGCCAGTCCCCTGGGAGCCCTGGGGCTGCGCTGGTTGCACAGCGTTGTCCCGCATGGAGGCTGATCTCTGGCTCTTTCTTCGCCTGCCCCCTTCTCCCAGTCCCTGCACGGAAGCTACTGGGGGTGGGGGGCAGTTCCTGGCAGAGCCCCCGCTGTGAGCCACTAGCAGCCAACGCTGCCAGTACCCACAGACAGGGACCCCGTCAGCTCATTCCATGGTCCTGCGCCCAGCGTGAGGCCTGGCACTGACCTTGGAGCAGTGCACCTGTTCCCTCTGGGAGGACAGCTGTGCGAGGCATCCCCAGGCTTGCCGGAGAGGGCCACTCCGGAGATGACAGCAGCAGCCGGTGTTTTCTGAGTGCCAGGCATGCATCTAAATGCTCCCGGCGTGCGGACCCATTCATCTCCAGCGACACTCCAAGGACGCCGGTGCGCCTGCTTCCCGCAGTTTTGCAGATGAGAGAGCTGGGGCGCAGAGGGCTGGGGTCACTTGTGCAGAGCGACAAGCCTAGCAAGTGTTACTGCCAGGATCAGACCTGAGCGGTCTGGCTACGGAGCCCGCACACATGACCAGCACCCTGTCCCCCCCAGACACACGGACCTGCGTGTGAGAGCAGACCGTGGGGGCCGTGCACCCACGTCACCTTCGAGCTCTCCCGGCCGAGGAACTGGGTCCCAAGGGCCAGGGTGTTATTCCCAAGCCTGTCCTCAGAGCCTGCTGCTTCTGGAACATCCATCTCTCTGACGTTTCTGGGTGACTGTTCCCAGGTGCGCCCTGGGAACTATAAGGGCCTGGTCAACGCTCTCCTTTCTAATGTGGTCTTCCTGTCTCAGGAGGAAACCGGGAGCCACTGTGGCCTGGAGGGGGCTGGAGCCACCCCCAGAGTGTGCAGTCCTGGAACCAAACGCTGTAGAGGCGCTCCGTCCGTGGGGCTCTCTCCAGACAGCCATCTGCTAGCCTGCAGGGGTCCACTGTGGCTGTGTGGCCCTGTCTGGTTTTGCCGTGTGCAAAACGGAACCAGCGGCGGCTGTGTCGTACCAAGCACTCACTCTGGGCCATAAACTAACCTACCCGTGTCTGTTAATGTGACCTTTCCATAGTAACTTCATAAGGCTATTTTCACCCTCCTTTTATAGGTGGGGAGGGCAAGGAGGCACAGAGAGGTTAAGTAACTTGCCCAGGGTCACACAGCGGCCCCCAGCTCATCGGGCAGTTTGGACTTGAGTCTGTCCTCTTCACCTTCACCCAGGGTGGTTGAAGAATTGAGATAACATACGTACAAGGCTTTGGATGACTGGACAAAGCTCTGGTTAACTCTTAGATGAATAACTTCGGAAACAGAAAGCTGGTTGGATGGCTCCCCTAACTTCATGACATTTGTCCTCCCCTGATGCCAACAGGTGCCCATGCTGTCCTGTGGAGCAGTCACACTGTGTTCTCTTCGGGTCCCTTACGTGTCCCTGGATCTTAACTTGTTGAGGGGCATTTTCTGTCCTACTGGGGTAAATTCCAGCGGTTCTGGGGCTGCTTCTCCTTTTCCCTAAATTCCTCTCTCATCCCCAAGGCGCATTGAACCTGCACGTTCCTCCACGAATCATGAGGCCTTCCTGAATCCGCCCCCAGGCTCCCCTGCCTGTCGTCCTAGCCCCCTGGCCAGCCCTCTGCGCGCCCTACCTTGGCGACACTGACTTACTTCCACATCCTATCCTAAGCAAGGCATTCTCCCCTACTTCTGACCTGTAGCCCTGGAAAGCCCCTCTCACCCCTGCCCTGCCCCTGCCTGGTTGAAGATGTCACTTCCAGGAAGCCCCCCAACCACCACCCTGGCCCCAGTCAGGGCCTTGCACTTTCTCTGCAATCTCATGGCCCCATGAGCCGCCCCATCTCGCTCTGATCACACTGTCCCGTGAAGGTCGGTTTACGGGTCTTTGTGCCCCTCCGTGAGACCCTTGGGAGTAGGACTATGTCTGGATCGTCTCTTGGTCCCCCCGCCCAGTGCCGGCTCTGCACTCAGCCGGTGCTGCCAGTGTCTGTAGAAGGAAGTACAGCTGAGACAGTACTGCTGTGACCCGCTGGGGTGGGTAGCAGGGCAGGCGGCTCCTGGGGAGGCAGGAGACCCCTGGTGATGGGAGACCTCCGGGGAGGAGCAGGGGATCCTTAGGTGGCAGAGTGGACTTAGCCTTGAACCCATGGAAGATGGGAGCCTGAAGTCGGAGCAGGCTCTCCCTGGCTGAAGGGTGTGCCGATGGGCAGGGGTGTGCGTGGCCCCCACGGTGTGAAGCGCACATGAAAACCTGGAACGTCCAGGCTTTCTAGGGTGTTAGTGTCAAGGGTGCCCTCCTTCATCGCCTTGCCCTTACTGGACTGACAGCCGTGGCCTCAGGAGGGAGCGGGACTTCCCCAAGGTCACTCAGCTAGTGGAGGCAGAACTGGGGCAGGGGACCTGGAATGTTCCAGGCCGGAGTCTGTGTGCCTTTCAGGGTAAGTCAGGGGCTCCATGGCCTGTGATGCCACACACCCTCCCCCCCACGAAGTTCCTGTCACCCTCCAGACCCTCCAATGCTGTCTTCTGTCCCTCCCGCAGGTGAACCTGGTGCTGGGGGACGGCAGGTCCCTGGGCCTCACAATCCGAGGGGGAGCCGAGTACGGCCTGGGCATTTATGTCACCGGCGTGGACCCGGGCTCCGAAGCAGAGGGCAGCGGACTCAAGGTGAGCAGCCCAACTCCCACGGGAGGGGATGGGTGCCGGGGCTGCCCACGTGGGGGCGAGGGCCCAGGAGCCCTTCGTGGAGCTCTGTGCAGCCGGATTCGGTCAGACCTCCCGTGAGGCAGTTGGCACCCCACCTTGAGGACTGCCCCAGCCGGGAGCTCCCTGCCCCCGGGCCACATGCCTCCGACTGGCGACCCCGAGCAGCAGGAACCCCCGCCGGCCTCCGGAGCCTAGGTTTCCGTCCTCAGAGAGGCACAGCCTCCCACGTGGTGCCGGGCGGCCGGCCAGTCCTACTCCTCGAGACTGCTGGTTTGCAAACACTGCCAGCTCTGCTGTGGCCCTGACCTCAGGTTCGTTCTGGAGCCTTGAGAGAGAAGAGCAGAGAACCGGGAGCTGGGTGGGGGTGGCACCGAGCAGCGCCCGGTCAGCGTTCCTTCAGGCAGCCAGCTATTACTATTATTGTTCGCTCTCGTTTTAAAGAGCGCTAGCTGGGTGCCCGGCGCCGGTCATTGACTTCACACGTGTCTCATTGAGCCCTCAGGCTGCCCCTGGGGGTGGGGGGCTGCTGCCCACGGTGTCCGGTTGGGGAGGTGGACGCGGAGAGAAGGCGAGGCAGACGTCCCAGCTGATGGCTTGCAGAGCAGGGCTGAGCCAGGCGTCTTCATTTCGTGGTCTTGGCCGCTGCCTTGTACCCTCTTGCTACCAGTTCTTGCTCCGAGTGTTGGGGGGCTGTGACAGTGCGTGAGGCAGAGGCGAGGATCCTGGGCCCTGGAGACAGATCACTTAAATGAATGGGCTAAATCTGACGCCGGGGAAACCAAGGCAGCAGCGATGGGAGCAGGAACCCTGGGCACAGGGGGCATTTGAGCCAGCCTTGTGGAATGAGACAGGTTGGCGTGGAGGGGCTGGGGAAGAAGGGGGTGTCACCGAGGGAGCCCCACGAGGTCTGACCATGGTCAACTAGATGACCGGGGAACGAAGCATGAGATGAGATGTGTCTTCTAGCCAAGGGCCTCGAATGTCGCGCTAACTTTCAGGAAGCCGATTCTCTATGCAAACGCAAAGAAAAGGCCCTGATAAGGTCATGGCAGATCAGGGTGGCAGTCAGGAGAGACCATACTGTGTCCTGGTCAGTGGGCTGGAGTGGGCAAGAGGGTCCTCGGTCAGCTTCTTTTAGGATGTAGGATGTAGTGGGAAGAGCCCTGGGCTTGGAGTCTGGAAGTTTGCGTTCGAATCCCAACTTCGCTGTTTCTGCCCTGATGGCTGTGTGACCTTGGACCGTCCCTCCGAGTGTCTCTGCTTCTCTTCCTTTTCCCAGATACGCATAAGAGATATAGGTGAGAGGAAAAAACTGACAATAACGGTAATAATAACGTTAGTGTCTCTGTTACGGGCTGAATGCTGGTGTCCCCCACATTCGTATGTGAGCCCCTAACCCCAGCATGACCGGGTTAGGAGGTGGGGCTTCAGAGAAGTGACTAGGTCATGAATAGGAGTCGTGTCCGTAGGAAAGGGGCCCCACAGAGCTCCCTCCCCACGAGTGAGGACAGGAGAAGTGGGCTGTCTGAAGCTGGAGGGGGGTCCCCAGCAGAACCCGACCGACCGTGCCTGCGCCTGACCCCAGGCTTCCAGCCCCCACAACTCTGAGAAATACATGTCTGCTATTGATAAGCCACCCAGGCTGTGACGCTTCGTCATAGCAGCCAGGACAGCCTGAGACAGCCTGCTGTTTGTCCGGCTCTTCATGCCGTTGACTCGAGTACCCATAACACCCCCGTGGAAGTGTGTCCCTCGATAGCTCACTTTATAGGCGCAGCAGCTGAGACTCAGAGAGCCCCACGGCCAGTGCGAGGCACAACTGGGACTCCTGGGCGGGAGGCGGGGTTCTGGTTCTGGAACCGTGCTCATCTCAGCCGAGCTGGGCGGGCGACAGCGGCCCCGCAGGTGCTGGCTGGGTCTCGTTGGTTCCGCACGGCCCCGGGTCTGAGCCCAGGCTGTGCTCTCAGGTAAAGACGACACTTCGAGGGACCCCCAAGGGGAACTAATCCCATAGTAGTCAGTCTGTGTGCACATTTGGTTTAGCAAGTTTGTCCTTTTGGAACAATTTTATTCTTTTTTTTTTTTTAATTTTTTAATGTTTATTTTAGAGAGAGAGAGAGAGAGACACAACATGAATGGGGGAGGGGCAGAGAGAGAGGGAGACAGAATCTGAAGCAGGCTCCAGGCTCCGAGCTGTCAGCACAAAGCCCGACGCGGGGCTTGAACCCACAAACTGTGAGATCATGACCTGAATTAAAGTCGGCTGCTTAACTGACTGAGCCACCCAGGTGCCCCTGGAATAATTTTAGATTTACTGAGAAGTCACAAAGGGATTTCCCACTTATCATTCATTTCAGCTTTCTCTCGTGTCCGCGTCTCCTGTAACTATGGTGCATTTGTCGGGCTGAGAGGCTGACATTGGTCCAGTCTTGTTTCACAAACCACATGCTTTTTTCGGAGTCACCAGGTTTTCCACGAATGTCGTTCACTCGAGCGTTAGGCACTGCATTTGACTGTCTGCAGTTTTAATTCCGTTTATTCTGCCCCCCACCCCTGGCACCAAATTACAGAAAAAGATGAGTGGCAGTGTCTCAGTGCAGAATACAGGTTTTTCTTTTTTAATAAATGAGGGAGGAATTTGGGGAGAAGAAAAATGAGGGCTGAGAGAAAGGGATGAAGCCAGAGTGAGGGTCTTTTCTGGAAGACTTGCTACACAGGCAGGATGCAGATTTGGCTCTGAGCTTCCTGGTAGCCAATGCAAAGAGAGAGAGAAGCAGGTCAGTGACGTCTGTGAGATGAAATCAGACCAACGTGCTTAGAAGCCCGGTGATTCCTCTTCCTGAGGCCTGAGAGCAGCTTCCCTCTGGTCTGTCTTGGAGAGAATGTCCCTTGGACCTGAGCAATGTCCTCAGTGACGGGAAATGTATGAGCAGATTCCACGCTTAGTGGTGGATGCCTTCTGATGGCGTCCCCGTTAAAGAAAGGGGGCGGGAGCATGAAAGATGATGTGTTGGGGTCTGGCCTGAGAGCACCGAGCTCATTATCTCTCTCTGTCTCTGTGCGTCTCTGTCTCTGCATCTGTCTCTCTCATTACTGATGGATGGTAGCTTTTATTATCACGTCGTCTACTTACTGAGGAGTCACCGTATCAGGAACGGGGCCAAACGCTTCACGGTGTGACGTGATTTTTACGACACCTGTTTCACAGGTGGCAGATTCGGGAACAGTGTTCAGCAGCCTCGCACCCAGCTAAGAGGGGCTAGGTTTGCACCCTCACCAGCACACTCCACCTTCTTTTTTTTTTTAATTTTAATGTTTATTTATTTTTGAGACAGAGAGAGAGAGAGTGTGAGCAGGAGAGGGGCAGAGAGAGGGAGACACAGAATCCAAAGCAGGCTTTAGGCTCTGAGCTGTCAGCACAGAGCCCGATGCAGGGCTCGAACCCACAAACTGAGAGATCATGACCTGAACCGAAGTCAGATGCTTAACCGACTGAGCCACCCAGGTGCCCCCACACTCCACCTTCTTAACCGCTCCTCTCCACCGCCTCCTGGGGGGAACAGGTGTCATTGTCTTCGGTTTACAGCAGAAGAGATGGAGGCTCATGGTGTGTAGGGTCAAATACTTTCTAATGTCAGAGCTGGGATTTGAACCCAGGCCTGAAAGAGCCTTGTGCAGGGGAGGAGCCTTAGGACCTGCGGCTGACCAGCTGTGTGAGGGCAGGCGTGTCCTTCCCTTCTCTGCGCCTCCGGCTCCCTGCTTGGACAGTGAGGAGTTGAATGGTCAGGCTAGGTGATTTGGGTGGCTCTCTCCTAGATTCACACCTGTTTCCCCGGCCTGCGAGGGCCAGAGGGTTCCCAGACTCCAGGAGTATACTCCATTCTCCCTCCCCTGCTGCTTCTCCTTCCCTTCCTTCCATTTAAGCAAATATCTTAATCTATATCTACGGAGGACTCCTGCATGTCAGGCACTGTGCTCTCTCTGTGGCTTCTGAGCTGAGCAAGACAGACATAGTGTCAGTTCCAGGAACTGGGGCACGGTGGGGGGGCAGAATTACACAATCGCTTGTCGAATCAAACATTCAGGGTAAATGACAAGACGGCAAAGCACACGGACCATGTGGGTGTATAATGGGGGAGGCCAGCTCTCCTCTTGGAGATCTGGGAGGGCTTCCTGGAGGAAGAAAGATTTCTGTTGAAATTCAAAAGAAGAGAAGGAAATCCATGCTGCAAAGGAGGACATGAGACTTTCCGGCAGAGAGAACAGCAAATGCTAAGTCCCTGAAGTGGAATGAAGTGTTCCCGGAAGCAAAGGAAAGCCCGCACGGCTGAATGCAGAGTGCCAGGCGGGGGAGAAGGCGCGAGACGACGCTGCCGGAGCGAACGGAGCCAGATCACGCGGGGTGTGTGATTCACCCAAGGCTGCGCAGCCATGAAAACATGACATTCCAGGTCAGCAGTTAGCCATGCGGAAGGATGGCCTAGGCCTGTTACGATGCGGAGAACAGGCTGCAAAACCTCTTCCCTCCCTTGCAGAGCTCATGCAGGCTACAGGTGCATGTGAAAATACGTGCTGACAAACGGCCCCGCGGACCGGCTCCGAAACATCAGTGTGGTTGTGCGAAAGCCACAACACTGCCAATGACCTTGCTGTTCTTTACATCCCGGCTCGGGGTCCCCGCATGAAGCGAACATCCGTGTTCTCATCATGAAAACAGCAGCACTAAAGCCATTTCCGTCTTGAATCACGGCGGCAGAAAGATATCCCTTCCCTAGAAGGTTTCCGGTCGCTTCTCCTAGCGGGCAGGCGAAGGCTCTATTTGCTCATAAAAGGCCTGCCTTCGGAGAGGCCTTTCCTTATTCAGGCCCCGCTGCGGTTAGGCATTTTACGTTCTCTGCCGCCAGTTTGAGCTGCCCCCCAGGTTCCCTCGAGCGAGCGTGCTAACACCTGCCTACACGCACTCGGCGTCCGGCGCTGACGAATTCCGTTTATTGCCAGGCGCTGCCAGTAGAATCAGGCGTATTGAAATGGAATAAAGGGGCTCGGCCCCGTGGGTGGTGGAGCCAAGAACAGGCTTTATTTGTCAATAGGGCTCCTTGCTGCCGTACAGCTTTCCTAGCACGGAAACGCTGCCTTTGGCGTGGCCTCCAGCTGCTCACTTAGCTCCTGAGGGCCGTGGGAGCCCAGCAGAGGGCAAGTCAGCTGCTAGGAGGAGAGGGTCCCACGGGGAGGTCAGGCCCTTCCCAGCACTTACCCTGGGGGGTGGCCGGGGTGGAGCGTGGAACTTTCCAACCCTCTCAGTGGGGACCGACGCCCCCTTCTGCATTTACCTTTAGGCCTCTCTTCTTCCTTTGCACCTGCCCCACCAGCTTCCAGCCCCACCGCAGAATGGGCTGTGAAACCTTGTTTGTTCCCTTGAGGACAGCCAGACCGACTGGCATTTAAAAAAATTATAATGACAGAAGTTGCTAGTTATTAACCAGTGATTATGAATCAGGCACTGTGCTAAATAAACACTTTAGATACACTCCTACGTAACCCTTGCCTTGGCCCCATGGCGGGCGTGAATAGTGCCATTTAATAGGTGAGCAGTTGAGGCTCAGAGAGGTGCTGTAACTTGCTCAGCATCACACAGGGATCTGAGGTCCCTGGCCTTTCAGGCCCTCCAAAGGCCATGTGCTCTACTGTCACCTCCCTAGGACTCTAACTTGACCAAACATCAAAAGAATGCATGGAGTGCCTGAACGGCTCCGTTGGTTAAGTGTCCAGCTCTTTTTTTTTTTTTTTTTTACATGTTTGGTTTTTTTTGAGAGAGAGAGTTACAGAGTGTGTGCAGGGGAGGGGCAGAGAGAGATGGACACACAGAATCTGAAGCAGGCTCCAGGCTCTGAGCTGTCAGCACAAAGCCTGATGTGGGCCTCAAACCCGTGGTCCATGAGATCATGACCTGAGCCAAAGTTGGACACCCAACTGACTGAGCCACCCTGGCGCTTCAAGGGTCCAGGCTCTTGATTTTGGCTCAAGTCATGATCTCAGGGTCGTAAGACCACACCCTGCATCAGGCTCCATGCTGAGCATGGAGCCTGCTTAAGAGTCTCTCTTTCTCTTTCTCCTTCTCTCTCTCTGCCCCTCTCCCGCTAATGCTCATGTGCTCTCTCTCCCTCTCTCTTTCTCTCTTAAAAAAAAAAAAAGGATGCAGGGAGAGGAAATGAAGGACATTTCTTCTTAGAAGTCACCGAGCTTCTCAGGCCTAGTGCGGTCGTCCTGATCGGGCCTGGCCCGCCTTCACCCCTGAGGTTGTCCCCAGGAGGCCCCTCTCGCCCCCGCTGGTGGGAGCAGGCTGCCTTGCTGGCTGGGGTTCATCAGAGCAGGCTTTTTGTTCCCAGGAATGTCCCACTTTTTGGGTCATTGCTGTGCCGCTTGCGGCTGTGGGACCAACAGTGAGTGGCCGGTGCAGCGTCGTGTCTCAGTGGCTGGGGGACCAGCAGCTGCCTTGAAGGTCTGTCCTGTTTGCTTGTGTGGGAGCCCACACCGGGTCACTGTCACCGGTGACGCCGGCCGGGGGGCAGGGCTGGCCCTCCTGGGATGGGCTTTGCCAGTGTCTCCTCTGTAGACCGAGCCTAGGCAGCCCCCCGTTTGCCGATCACCCACCAGCAGCAGGTGACCTTCCTACACGTGTCACCTCTGAGCCCTCGTCACAGTTCTGGGGACCCTTTCACCCCATCATCAATTGGGGTTACTTATTTCATGACTGTTTTTGTTTAACAAAGCCTGGCTGTTCTTGAAACACTATGTCTCTCTGCCCGAGACAGAGCCTGGCACACAGTAGGTGTTCAGGAACTATTTCTTCACTGAAGGAATAAGTCTGACCAAGGCAGAACTGGGCTCTTTGAATTCCACATTCAGTCTTGACCATGGTTTCATATGCATCCTGGCTTGAACCCAGCATAGAGCCTGCCATTTTTTTCTTTGTTTTTAAAGGAACAAATTCCACTAAGACGTGTTAGTGACTGTCACCCTTGCCGGGATGTGAACTGAGCAGTCAGACTCTTACCTTCAGAGACGCCTGCCTTGCTGGTGAAGGCAGCTGAGTAGCAGCCGCGGCCCACAGTGGGGTTGGCTCAGCGCAGGGGGTGCCCTGTGGGCATCGGGTTTGGCCCTGGGCTCTTCCCTGATGGAGAGGAGGGGGCGGGAATCAATCTCTGCCGACAGGTCCCAGCCTCCCAGCCTCCCACCTTATCCGTGGGGAGGGTGAGGACCAGCCGGAGGGGAAGGGACTGCTCCAGGGTCATGGGGAGGCGGGCCAGGACCCCCACACAGAGCCTCTGCGTCATTGGGCACCTTGACCTTGCCAGCTGACGGTGTTTCCATGCTTTCCTGAAATAGTTCTGCTGCGAGACGGCAGCTTTGGCAAACTCTCCGAGGCTGCTTCCTGCGTGTTCGTGGAGGCGGAAGGGGTGCGGCTACTATAGATTGCTTGTTCCAGGAGGAGCTTTGAAGGGTGTTTTTATTTGCGATTGTGCCTGATTTAATGGCAGTCCTAATGAGATGGCAAAAAAATTCAGTATTTTTAGCTATATAAGCCCGGACAGTTGAGAAACACTTCAGGTCATTAGGGCCCGTTGCAAACAATTCTCAGCCTATCAGTTCTAGAACTTAAATGAATGGACCAGTTTCCTGAAAGAGGTAGACTGCATTCAAGAAAGATAGCTAGAAAAACCTGGAGTTCTCTACGTGTGTCAGACAAAAACCATCCCAAACAGAAAACCCAGGCCCAGACACTTTCACCAATGAACCTTTTTGAACAGTTAAGGAAAAAAACAGTTAAGGAGAAAATATTTCCAGTTTCTTCCTGGAAATAAAAGATGAGGCAAAATGTTTCCCAGCTCATTTGATGGGGCCAGCGTTAAGTCACACCAGACACATACAACACTGACCGGTACCCTCCGGGACAGGCTGAGCACAAAAGTGCTCAACAGAGTAACAGCAGATCAAATCTTATAGTCTGTGAAAGGCATGTTTACTGTGACCAAGGGGATTTCTTTATCCAAGGAATGCAAGCCTGAGTCAGCATGTGAAAACCAATGTTGGGGCGCCTGGGTGGCTCAGTCTGTTAGGCATCCAACTCTTGGTTTCTGCTCAGGTCATGATCTCATGGATTGGGAGTTCGAGCCTGCATTGGGCTCCTTGCTGATAGCGCGGAGTCTGCTTGGGATTCTCTCTCTGTCCCTCTCCCTCTACCCCTCCCTAACCCCCCCCCTCCAGCTCGCACACACATTCTCTCTCTCTTTCAAAATAAATAAGCATATTTTAAAAAATCAGTGTGATTAGCAGATGAAAGGAGAAAAACCATAGGAACAGAAAAAACAATTCACAAAATTCGGTGTCCATTTATGATAAAAATTCTCAGCATACTAGGAATCAAAGGGGACGTCCTTGACCCAGTGACAGACATCCACACAAACCTGCGGCTAACGTCATGGTGAAAACGTTCAGAATCATCTGTAAATACGTATCCACAAAAAATTCTTTTTTTTTTCTAAGAAAGATAAAGGCTTTCTACTAAAGGCTGTCTTCTAAGATTGGAATAAGGCAAAAATGTCTTTCTCACCACTCCTGTTAGGTATCACATGAGAAGTTGTAATCAGTGCGAGTAGGTCAATAAAAAGAAATGAAAGTCACACAGATATGAGAAGAAGAAATGAAACCGTATTTACAAAGGATGATTGTCTGCATAGAAATTGCAGAGTCTCCAAGAAACCTCCTAGAACCCGTAGATGAACTTAGAAAGGTGGAATGATCACAAAGTCAGCGTATGAGAATCAGTCATATTTCTACAAACTGGTGATGAGTTACAGGAATTCGGACTTCATAAATACAGTTTAGAGTAGCACCAAAAAGTACATAGGTATAAATAACAATAAGTATAGTATTTGTATGCTGACAGCTGTGAAACAAAAAATAAATGTAGAGAGACACTCCATTTGTGGAGTGTTTGTGGATAAGAAGGTTCCATGTTACTGACATGTCAGGCCTTCCTTATTTGATCTAAATTCAGTGCTATCCCCATTTTCAATTCTACTAGCATTTTTTTTAATTTTGAGAGAGAGAGAGAGAGAGAGTGTGTGTGATTGTGTGTGTGTGTGTGTGTGTGTGTGTGTGTGAGCAGGGGAGAGGAGCAGAGGGGGAGAGAGTGAGAGAGAGACAATCTTTTTTTTAATGTTTTATTTATTTTGGGGAGAGCACAAGTGGGAGAGGGGCAGAGAGAAAGAGAGAGACACAGAATCCAAAGTAGGCTCTGGAGCCAGACATGGGGCTCGAACTCACGACCTAAGCTGAAGTCAGAAGCTTAGCCTACTCAGTCACCTAGGCGCCCCAAGAGAGAGAGATTCTTAAGCACGCAGGGCTCTATCCCTCTACCCTGGGATCGTGACCTGAGCCAAAATCAAGAGTCGGATGCCCAGCTGACGGAGCCACCCAGGCGCCCCACTAGTGGGCTTTTCTGTAGATATTTATACACTGATTCTGAACATTTAAACAGACAAAGAAACTACGGGGGGTGAGACAGTTCTCAAAGGGAAGACCCATGACCCGATTCCAAGACTTACTGTAAGGCTGCGGTGAGCAGGGAAGTGCGGGCGGTATCACTGAACCCAGACGCAGACGTCAACAGAACAGCGTCGTGAGTCCAGGTTCCAACCTGCACAAAAACACGTAACTGAACTTGAGCAGAAGCGCTAAGGTAAATTTATGGGGAAAGGATGGTCTGTGTGCAAACAAATGAGCTTTAACCTAAATCTCACACCTTACATGAAAATTAATCAAAATGGAGAAGAGAAAGCTATAATACTTCTAGGGGAGTACATAGGAGACAGTCTGTGTGACCTTGAATAAGAGTTTGTGTCTATTTTTTATTTTATTTTTAAATATTTATTTATTTTGAGAGCAAGAGCAAGGAAGGGGCAGAAAGAGAGGGAGAGTGAGAATCCCAAGCAGGCTCCACACTCAGCATAGAGCCAGACACGGGGATCGATCTCACGAACCATGAGATCATGTCCTGAGCCAAAACCAAGAATTAGATGCTTAATTGACTGAGCCACCCAGGTGCCCCATCATTTTTTAGATACAGCCTCAGAAGCAAGATCCATAAAGGAAAAATTTGACAAATTGGATTTTATCAGAATTTAAAACTTTTGCTCTGTGGGAGACACTTTAAAGAGAAAGGAAAGGCAAAGCCACAGGGTTAGAGAAGCTAGGTTCTAATCACACTTTTGACAAAGGACCTGTCTCAAGAATTTGTCAAGAACTCTCAAAATGGGCAGCAGGTCTGGGCCACAGTTTTGTACAAAGAACCGCAGTGGCTGGCGCATGGCTCTGTGCCCCTGTCAGAACCACAGAACCCTGTACACCACAGAGCAGGTTCCTTTAATATTTAAAAAAAATTTTAATATTTATTTTTGAGAGAGAGAAACAGAGTGCAAGCGGGGGAGGGGCAGAGACAGAGGGAAGACACAGAATCTGAAGCAAGCACCAGGCTCTGAGCTGTCAGCACAGAGCCCGACGCGGGGCTCGAACTCCATGTGCCGTGAGATCATGACCTGAGCCAAAGTCGGACACTCAACCGACTGAGCCACCCGGGCGCCCCAGAGTGGATTTTATTGTACATAAATTTTTAAAATTTAGCACAGCTGTGGGGGTAGAGACGGAGCACAGACTGAGCCAAATGAAGACAAAGGAATCCAGCCGTATTACGGATGATTCACACCTCCACACTGAGAGGGAACGGGGAAGACAGGCACTCGCCTAAGTCATTTTGAAAAACGCTGTTTTGACGGATCCTGTAAGGCAGAGACAAGGAGAACTATACACAAACACTGTTCCAGTTGGCAATTTGGTTTCCTCCAAAGGCATACACATTAGGAATCCTGAAACGACTTCATTTTACATCATGAGAGCCAGCTTTGCACTTTCAGAAAACATGACCAGTAAGGAAAAGGGGGAAAAAACCGTGTGGGGCTGAATCAGTCAAAGGTATCAATCGGGACACATTTACCAAAAAAAGGGAAAAAATGTCTGTGTGTACACACGCAGATAAATAGACGCAGAAATAAAGCTGTGTGTGTAGTGGTGTGTGCACACACTTAGTACACAAACGTATAATTCTTTGCTCTATGCATTCAGAAGGGCTGGGAGCAGGGACGCCCCACTAAAAATGGGCACACCTCGTGCCCAAGTCTTGGTTCCTAATACTATTTTTTTTATTCCTTTTTTAATTTTTTTTGAGCGTTTATTATTTTTGAGAGACAGAGCACAAGCAAGGAAGGAACAGAAAGAGAGAGAGGGAGACACAGAATCTGAAGCAGCCTCCAAACTCTGAGCTAGCTGTCAGCACAGAGCCCAACTCGGGGCTCGAACCCACGCACTGTGAGATCATGACCTGAGCCGAAGTCGGATGCTTAACCGACTGAGCCCCCCAGGCGCCCCTCAGAACCAAGGCCCTTTGTAGGAATGGTGATTCCCGGCGTGGGGCAGGGAAGGTACCAGATGGCCCTGGGAGTCTCGTGGTAAGTCCCACAAAGCACCCACAGGCTACAAAATCAGTCACGGAGCCGCTCAGCATATCAGATCCACCCAGAACCGCGCAGAAGAGCTCCCAGTGGCCAAAGGAGAATGCAGTAAATATCCATGAGTCCACACTAATGTAATTACATAAAGAGCTGAATGAATAAATAAAGGAGAAGCAACAATTCTTCCCTAAGGAAAAATTCCCATTAATAATCGTAAAAGGAATACGGAAAGAGGAAATCACCATCAGAACGTTACATTAGGGTAACAACCGTCCCAGGCAAGATGTCCCCGCGGATGTTAAATATGGGCAGGGGTTTGGGCAGAAACGGGATTTGTTTTTGGTTTTTTGCATCGTTTGAAAATATCTCTACGAATATATTCCGTAACCGTGAAAAGAAAAATCTCAAGTTTACGGTGGAGAACCCTGGCAGATGCCTGCCTGGCGAAGTGTCTAATATCTATTTTTAACAATCTTTACTCTTTAGTTTTTTTCTAGTTGTAAACATAGTGGTAGAAAAGTCAAGTCATAGCCCCGACTGGGCTTGCAGTGACAGCCTGTCCTCCCTTCCGTCCAGCCCCAGAGCGTGACAATTGTCACTCGTTAGCGTGTCTTTCCAGATCCTTTTTTCTGTCTGGCCTGTTGTATACACAGAGTCTCAGTGACCCTTCTTGTTCCTTCTGTCCCTTTTATGACCCGACCATCAGCTTGTTAGAAAATTGCTTTCCTTTCTGGTCCAAAAGCTGACGTCTCTGATTTATCACATTTGGATTCAGTTATTGCCACTACAGAGCAGTGAGGTGGCCCTCCTCAGCAATCAAAGCACAAAAGACGTAGCAAAGGTGTAGTTTAGCACTCTTGTTATGATGGCTCTTTAGTGCTGTGATTTAATACCCACAGTGTCCTCTCCTGTCCGTCAGAGGAGGACACGCCAAGGAGAAGGGGCGGCATGTCTCGAGCGTGCGTTTCCTCGTCTTCCTCGAGTGGGGTCTGGGGACAGCCCTGCTGGCCGGGTGGCGGGGGAAGGGCAGGTCCCTCTCCCCGTACCCCAGCCCCCTGGATCTCTCGTGCTGCTGTGGGAGCGCTGTGGTCATCTGGGTGGGCACCAGGTGCTGGCGTTCTAGGGGACACGGTGAGGTGCGTGTGACACAGGACCCGGGCTTGTGTCCTCCACATGCTCTGCGTGGAGACTGTGTTGAAGGGGCAGGTGGGAGTGAGAGACAGCGGACGGCGGGGACTCCTATGCCCCAGGTAGGTGTTGGCGAGAGAAATAGCAACAGCAGACACCCACCCAGGGGTCGTTGTGGGCTCGGCGCCCGCTAAGTGACCTTCATGTTCTGCCTTGACGGATCCCGAACCGTCCCTGCAGCAAGTACACGCCGTACCTACCATCCTTCACGGAAAGATGAGCAGACAGGCTCAGAGAGGTCGTCCCTGGCTCCAGGTCACACAGCGAGGAAGCGGTGTGAGCCGAGATTGGCTCCAGAACATCCCGTTAGCCCCTCGACCCTCCAACCCTGAATCTCCAACCCTGAATCTGTGTGACGGCAGCCGGGCCCTCACCTCCCTGCTCCTGCCTGGGCTCCTGCCCCGAGCAGATGAGTGACACCTGCCCCGTGTCTCCACACGCTGGGCTTTTGGACTTGGAACCTGGAGGAGTCTTCTGGCCCTTGTGAAGATGTTTAAGTAAAAACATGGGGAGGGGCGCCTGGGCGGCCCAGTCAATTAAGCGTCCAACTCATCTCAGCTCAGGTCATGATCTCACGGTTCATGAGATCAAGCCTCACATCGTGGGATCGAGCCCCAAGCACAGAACTGACTTGTGAGTCTCTCTTTCACCCTCTCTCTGCCTCTCTCTCTCTCCCAAAACAAATAAATACACTTAAAAATAAATAAACCAAGCATGGTGAAAATGGCAGAAGGTACAACAACGTGAGAATAGTAGTAATAATAATAGAACTCGATAAGAGAAAGAAGTAAGTTAGGGCAGAGTAGTAGACTTCTAGCTGTTTCTACCTGCAGCAATAATAATGGTAACCACTAGCAATTGGGGGGTTGCCCCCTCTGCGCCAGCCAGGGTGCACAGCGAGTCCTGAGCCCACACTGACCCATCTAGTCCCCCCAGCACTCCTGGGAGGGGGCGCTAATATCACCCTCATTTTATTTTATTATTTTTTTAATGTTTTGTTTATTTTTGAGAGAGAGAGAGACAGAGCACGAGCAGGGGAGGAGGACAGAGAGAGGGAGACACAGAACTGAAACAGGCTCCCGCTCTGAGCTGTCAGCACAGACCCGGACACGGGACTCGAACCCACAAACTGTGCGATCATGACCTGAGCCTAAGTTGGACACTTAACCAACTGAGCCACCAAGGCTCCCCTATCACCCCCATTTTAGAGATGGACAGCTGAGGCCCAGAGAGGTTGAGTAACGTGTCCAAGGTCACACAGCTAGAAGGTGGAAGAGCTGGTCTTAGAACTCAGGCAGGACTGGCACTTGGTCACAGAAGCCTCGTTGCCACCCTTCCCTCCCCTCCGAGTGTTTCTGGGACAAACTGGGGGAGGAGCGCAGGATGGGTGACATCCCTGCAATGTGCATCATATAATAACAACAGGACAAAAGAATCAGCCTATCGACCGCTCGCAGTGGACCGGGTCCCATCTAGGTGCGTTCTGAGTCATGCTGTGCTGTCCTCACCCACGGGAGGTGCTGATGGTCAGTCATCACCCCCGTCTGGTGCACGAAGGAGCCCTGAAGCTCGGTGAGAGTAAGGGACCTGCCCACAGCACGGTCTCACTTAGCCGAGAATCAGCGACGGTCCGAAGGTCTGCCATTGCTCATGCGGCTTTGATCTTGTGTCGGGAAGAGCTTTGTCCCTGTTTCTCTGCCTCCAGAGTCTCTGTCACTGATCTGCTCATGGCCCTTTCCACCGCCAAGGACAACAGTGGTCACATCCTTCATGGCAGTGCCATTTCACGAGCGTAGCCAAGGACACTGGCACCCTTGTGGTGGCTCCGCGGACTTAGCTGAGCTGAGGGCTGCTTAGCAGGGTCCACAGTGGGTCAGGAAGGGGCCCCCGGGCCCCGGATGGTTGGATGCGTGCCGTCCCCACCCACGTGAGGGCATGGGCTAGCTCAGCTTTTAAGATTATTTACATGACAACTTATGAGTAAAGCTGTGCTTTAGCAAGGAAGTGTCATGTGGGGAAAAGTCAGTAATCAGTAACAGCAAATAACACACACTTGGCATACACACCATATGCCCAACAGCGTGACATCATCCCCGAACGGTGTCCCTCGGTGGTGCGATGCAGGCACTTTGAAGTCAGAACTACTGGCCTCGTCCCTCCGTCCCCCCGACTCGGTCCTGTCACGTGTCAGGCTCTGGGGTAACGAGACCCGTAGGAATGCGGTGAGAACGGAGCCAGACAGTCTCTGTAAAGCACTTAACACAGATAAAAGCATAGGAAACGCCAGCTCTCGGAATGATTCCCAGTTTTCAGTCTAACCCCACATTTGTTCTGTTTGTGGACGAGACGGTGCGGCTCAGAGAATGGGAGTGAGTTTCCCGGGGTCACGTGCCAGGAAGCGGCTGGCCAAGGTTGGGAGGCCTGGCTCTCTCTCCTCTGACCCCCCCCCCCCCAGACATGCAGTGTCCCCTGTGGGCTGGCTCCTGGTGAAGGACCCGTCTGGCGCTTCCTCTCTGGGACAGACCAGTTCCAGGTACATCCTTCAGTCCCTCACTAGTGTGCCAGCCTTGGCCCCCAGGGCCTGCTCAGGACGGACGGTGGCAAAGCAGCCTCTGATTGCTGTGGGGACGCAAAGGTCCCCTGGCTCTTCTACAAGCGGTAGGATAACAACTTCTGTGTGATTGCTGAGCCCCCACCTACAAAGGGCCGGCTCTGCTGCTGCCCTTCCAGAGCTTTCCCTTGTGGCTGCCCTTCTCCAAGGCACCGTGGGCGCCTCCCGATCCCGGACAGGGGTCCATGAGCCTCGAGCCTCAAAGTTGGTTATCTTCCCGGGGACCGTGGAGGAGAAAACGTGCTTCCTGGAGATTCCAGACCTGCGTGCTCACATCGTGTGCGCTCTCTGGCTCTCTCGCTCCCTCTCTTTCAGTAAATACATATAAATACATACATATAATAATTCCACCAGCACCTGTGCCCCACGCACTGTACTGTCAGGACACAGCGAGTGAAAGCGTGTAACGCCCCGATGCCTGGCATACAATAAGCACCCCCCCAAACAGAAGCTCTGATTCTGATTCTCATTAGCCACATGAGTGGGGTTCTGGCATGTGAGACGGGGCTGTAGTGGCATCTGGAACTCTCCAGCAGCTGATGAATCTGGGCTGGTGAACATCTTCCTCCGCAAGGAGCCAGAAGGTGATTGCTTTCTCGGGAAACTTACCAGTGCTGTTTTAGCCTCTCCCCTCCCCGCCCCGACTCTGCCACATTCTCCAGCCTTCCTTAGGGTACTCTCTTAGCGGGGTCTGTGACCTGGCCTCCGGATGGGTGGCTAATAACTTGCCTGGCCTTTAAAGGGGCCCCTGCCAGGACAGTAATTGCTCCCAGGCAGGTTTCTGTCAAAGGGGGAAACACTTAGTTTCCACAGGGAGACCCATTAGGGCAGGAGCCCAGCTGTGGCTTGCCCTGGTCACAGGATAAGGTGAGAGGGTTCATTCTAGTGCCCAGAGCCCCCCTCCCCAAAACATCCTGTCCACCAGAGGGGGATGGCCAGTGGGGGCTGGCTGCAGGCCTCCTAATAATGCCTCCTTCTCAAGTTGCTGAGGGGAGGGCCTGGCATTGCTGAGTGGCAGCCGACTGGAGAGGGGGGGGTCATCAGTGGCCCTCCTGGCTTCCCACACGCCATGCCAAGTTCAATGCCTGCACCTCGAGAATGTGCATGGTTTGCTGGATCTGAGTCAGCGTGTTTTCCCTTCCAGCCCCTGCTGAGGAATGGGGTACAGGTGAAAGGCTTGGAGAGACGTCGGTAACCATACGGGTTAGTGCCCAGACCCTTGACGGTGCACGCGAATCCTCAGTCTTTGTCAAGTGCAGAACATGATTCGGCAAGTGGGGCAGTCATCATGGCTGCATAACCACAGTCCTGCTCACCCTCACCGAGGGCGGGAAGTGGCCAGGGCATGGCAGGGAGGCTCACCTCCGCTCCATGTCTCAGGACACACAAAGTCCAGCACTGGAGCCATTCGGGGATTCATTTCCTTTTGCGTCTGGGGGTGGATGCTGGCTGCGGGCTGGGGTCCCCATTCTCTGCAGGGGCCTTTCCACTGAGCTAACTTGGGTTTCCTCCTCCAAGCAATGGTGGGTGTCTAGAGCCACAGGTCCCTGAGAGACAGTCGGGTTGAGCTGTATTCTGTTTGTGCCCCAACCTCAGAAGGCATCAAGGAGCGTTCAGAGTGGGCACAAGCCCATGCGAGTTCATGGCTAGAGGAGTACCTCGAACTTCCTGGTCAATTTCCTAGGACCATCATAAGCATGGTGCTTAAAGCAACCTAAATGTATCCCCTCTCAGCTCTGGGGGCCAGAACATGGAAATCGTGGGGTGTCACAGAGTTGTGCCCCTCCCAGGGCTCCACAGAGAACCCTCCCTTGCCTTTGGCAGCTTCCGGGGGGTGGGTCCTGGCACCCTTGGTTTGTGTTTGCACCCCTCCGGGCTCTGTCTCCGGCTTCGCACGTCATGTGATCTTCCCGTGGTGCCTCTGGGTCTCTGCCATCCCTCTGCTTCCTCTTTGAAGGATACCAGTTGTTGGATTCGGAGCACACCCCAAATCCAAGAATGGCTCATCTTGAGACCCCCCAACTTAATTACATCTGCAGAGGCCTTGTTTCCAAATAAGGTGACACGTTCACAGGTACTGGGGGCTAGGGCCTGGGTGCCTCTTTTCGGGGTACCGTTCAAGCCAGCTCCTGATAAGGAGCCTTGAGGTTCAGAGACAGCATGTGAGATGATCTTGCTGCGGTCATTCGGGGGAGCTGGTCTGCCTCAGCCGGCAGAGCCTGAGATGCCGTGATTCTCACAAGCTCCCGTCCTAGGTCGTGTTGGTCCACGGCCGCCACATGGGGTACAGTGACAGAGTGCCCTCGCAAACTGCGGGCAGCCTAATGAGGAAGGAAGAGGAGATAGCAAGCTGCCTACCGCACTATTAATACTGATACTACCCAGCTCTCGGACATGACAGCCCACGCCTTGGTGTGGGCGCTTTGCTCCTTTCACCCTCACTGCAACCTTCTGAGAAGGGTTCTTATCCCTACTCGCGGATATGAGGCTCAGAGAGGCTCAACGACTTGCCTGAGGTAACACAGCCAGGAAGGTGTGGAGCCAGAACTTGAACCCAGGACTTGAAACCAGGCAGGCTGACTCAGAGTCCATACAGTTACCAGCCTGCACTGGGACCCTGGGAGGGAGCCGTCAGGCCAGGGCGGGAGAGCCAGGTGTGGCCACAGAGAGGACACTTCCTCTCTTGCTGGGTCTTGCTGGGCATTCACCCGGTCAGCAACCACTTGCCAAGTGCGCATGCGTGCTCCCGACATGGCAGCAGAAAGGCGAAGCTGCGTGCTTTCTGCCTGTGTGGACCATGCAGTGCGGCCAGGGTGTGGACTGGGGGGATGATGCCAGGCAGACAAGCGAAGGAAGGGATCTCGAGGAAGGGATCAGGAGGAGCAAGGCACAGAGAGCAGGGATGGTGGGCGGTTGGGGGCACAGGTGCGCGGGGGGGCGGGTAAGGACTGGCCGGAGAGGCGGGGCCAGGGGGCCGTGGCATAAGCTTCCAGCATCTTTTCTCAGACCTCAGCAGTTGGCCAGACAAACCTGGAGGTACACGTAGGATTGAGCGTATTAAATCCAAAGTCAAGGAGCTGTTTGCTACCAGACAAACAGAAGAAGACCTGGGTGGCCTGGGTGGCTCAGTCCGTTAAGCGTCCGTCTTCGACTCAGGTCATGATCTCACGGTTTGTGGGTTTGAGCCCCACGTTGGGCTCTGTGCTGACAGCTCAGAGCCTGGAACCTGCTTCAGATTCTGTGTGTGTCTCTGCCCCTCTCTCACTCATGCTCTGTTTCTCTCTCTCAATAATAAATAAACATTTAAAAAATTAAAAAAAAAAAAAAGGAAGCCTGAGCATTCAGAAGGTTGGGTGTCCTGAGACCTGGTGGGGCCGTGTGCTGGAGTGATTACCCCAAATCCTTTGGGGAACTTTGTTCTTTTTTTTTTGGGGTTTCTTTTTTTTTTTTCTAGCTACCGAAGTAATAGATTCAGCACATAACACGCACGCAAACAGATGTGGAAGGTAGAACCAGATGTCCTTCCTCCTGAAGACAGCCTTTAGTAGCATCTTTTATTTCTTTAAATATAATTCATATGCCATAAAAAACCACCCCTTTAAAAAATGTCCAAAACAGTGGTCTTTGGCATATTCACAAGGTTGTACAGCCACCGCCTCTAATTCCGGAAAGTTATGATCATCCTCCTCAAAAAAAAAAAAAATCCTGTACCCATTAAGCAGTCATTCCTCATTTCCGACCCTGTAGATTTGCCTGTTTGGGACATTTGACATCAGTGAATCATAAAGACGTGACCTTTCTCTTAGCACCAGGTCCCAGCACACACCAGTAAACGCCTTTTATGGCTGAATACCCCTCCGATGTGCAGCCGGACGGCATTTGTCATCCATGTCCTGGTTGGTGGACACTTGGGGCGTTTGCATCTTGATGTCACTTCCCTTCACGACTTTCTCTGTCTGCTTCTCCACTGTCGGTATTACACGGCACGTCCTAATGTGCATCCCACATTTTGAAACCTGCCTTTCCCTCCTGCAATTAGAAACTTCCCAGAAGTGCGATTTGTAATCGCTGCATGGTAACGTCCCATCCTTTGCTGAATTATAATTTCCCTAACCACTCCCCTGAAGTCAGTCGTTTCGTTGTTTCCAAATGAAGCCGGGCTTTAAAAGGAGCAACAAATGAGAGGAACCTCGGAGGATTTTTCCAGAAAAGCTTAAACCGCCTCCAAGCCTGTGTGTGCCCGCAGGCTGATGAGCTCAGTGGGGGGACAGGAATGATTTATCCCAAATTACTGAGAGACACATGGGCTGCACTTGGTGATATAAAGAAGATTCTTCTCCAGGGTGGCACAAGGGTCCAGCCCACTCTTCCCCAGACCCCCAGACGTTGAGGGAGATGTTAAGTCATGCCCTCCCCTCCCCCCATCTTTACATTTCTTTTGAGGATTATTTTTCTTTTTCCCCTCGACAATATGGTCTTCACATACAATCTCAAAAGCACAGAAAGTGAATAAAGAGCTTGAAATGAAAATTGCCTGTTACCTAATCTAAGAATGCTTCCAGAATATCAAGGACTTGTTTTTAATATCTGGATACGGTCTGGTTCAGTAATGCCATCAGGGTTTATCCTTTGGAAACTTAATTTCTCTGATTAGCAGAACACCTTAAGAGTTTGGCCTTTCATAGTACATTTTCTTTGATCATTTCACAAATAAAATGGAAAATACTTTTGCACTGAGATGTAGCTGACACAGAACCCTGTTCATATTTAAGGCGTACAACGTGTTGGGAAAAAATAATAAAAATAGCCTGGACGTCTCTTCTCAGAGACAACTCCTGTGAGCATTTGGGCACAGTCCTTCTCTGTCCCTTTAATACTGAAGACCACAAGAGATGACAATGTTAAGATCATATCTGGGTGGCCTGGACGGCTCAGTCGGTTAAGCATCCAACTTCAGCTCAGGTCAGGATCTCACAGTTTGTGAGTTCGGGCCCCGCGTCGGGTTCTGTGCTGACAGCTCGGAGCCTGGAGGCTGCTTCAGATTCTGTGTCTCCTCTCTCTGCCCCTCCCCCACTTGTGATCTGTCTCTGTCTCTCAAAAATAAATAAATGTAAAAAAATTTTTTAAAAGATCATAACACCTGAATTCAAAATTCAAAAGTGAGGTATGTTCACTGAAGAAGATGTAGAAAATCCTGCACTGAAGTAAAAACGATTGCAATGATTTTGGCGTGTGCCCTTCCCAGAGCGTCCCGTCCACAGGCATGAAAGCCGTCCAGCAAAATTGGCAGCAGACTGTGTACTTTTCCCCGCCTTCCATGGCAAGGGAGCATTAAGATTCTTCTGTGTCCGGAGGACCTTTGCAGAATAGTAAGGTATAGAGTGGTGTTTACATGATCGCATTTTTTTTATCAGAGGGGAAACATATTCATTGGTGCTTAGTTACGCTGGTGGAGAGAAGTCTGGGGGTGGTGCTCAAGCCCTGGTTATCGGTGATTACTTTTCAGTCATAGTCTGAGGGCCTGAGGCGGGGTTTTAAGGGTTGGGGGCTTTAAGGATCACGATTTATACAGTTTGTATATACCTCCCCCCTTTTTAATGTTTCACTGTTTCCACTATGTGTGTATATTGGTTTTGTAATTTTTTAAAAGCCGCACTGGAACAATTAAAAATACTCTACAATATCATCCTTTTTGACTTTATACTATTGATAAGGATATACCATGTAGTATTTGATCACTGCCTAGACATTTAGGAGGGAGTCCAAATTATTATTTTTTTTTTGTAATTTTTTGTTTTGTGTAGCTGTCGATGGGATTCTTGAGCAAGCGGCTAAGAAAGAATTCTTGAGATGTCGTTGGTGCAAAAAGGTGATTTAAAAAAAAATTTTTTTAACATTTATTTATTACTGAGAGAGAGACAGAGCATGAGCTGGGGAGGGGCAGAGAGAGGGGGAGATACAGAATCTGAAGCAGGGTCTCACGGTTCGTGGGTTCAAACCCCACATCAGGCTCTGTGATGACAGCTAGCTCAGAGCCTGGAACCTGACTTTGGATTCTGCATCTCCCTCTCTCTCTGACCCTCCCCTGCTCACACACTCTCTCTCTCTCTCAAAAATAAATAAAAACATTTAAAAAAAAGATTACAAATGGAATTAAGGTTGCTCCTCAGCTGACCTTCAGCCAAATGGGGAGCTGATCCTGGAATATGCAGATGGGTCCCATGGAATCACAAGGGTTCTTAAATATCAGGAAGGAAATCAGAAGAGAGAACCAGAGAGGTGGCCATGGGAGAAGGACTTGGCTGGAGGAGCCTGGTTGGTTCTGGAGATGGAGGAGTGGGGCCACCAGCCAAGGAATGTGGGCGGCTTCTAGAAGCTGGAAAAGGCAAGGAAGTGGGTGGTACCCTCAAGCGTCCACGAAGGAACACGGCCCTGCCGCCATATTGGTCTTAGCCCAGTGAGGTCCATGTGGGACTTCTGACCTCTAGAAATGTAGGATAATAACTATGCGTTCTTTTAAGCCACCGAGTTTGGGGTAGCTTTTTCACCTATCATTTGTTTAGGAAACTCATATAGTACATACCACATCCCCGACACCCAGCACAGGGCTGGCTCTCAGGAGGTGCTTGGCTCCCGTCCCCACGGCCCCATGTTTACTCACTTGCCCGATCTTACAAGACGCAAAGGTGATCTGAGAATCGCCACACGCACACCAGTGGCCAAAGCAAACCTATGCAGTTGAGTGTCTGATATTTCTGCAGTTTCTTTTGTCTTTAAGCTGAGGGTTTATAGGCCAAGGAAGGTGTTACTCACACTTTTCTTTTTCTTCTTTAGCTTCATTCTGTTATCCATGTGAAGCAGGTTTGTTGATGTCTGATACATTCAGGAGGGATTCTCCATCTTTATGGGTTTAATTTCACATTTTGAATAACCAAAATGTCAAAACTGTTCCCAAAAGGGTAGAGTCCCTATATCACTTTTCCCCCTCTTCCCTACTCCCGGTGCCCACCCCCTCCTTGGAGGTCACCAGATAAACCAGATTTGTGTTCTGTTTCTGATTCTTTGTGCAAATAACAAACAAGTAGATACTTCCATACTTTCTTCTTTCTTCTTTGACAGGAAGGGGGCCATATTCTTTTGACCTTGGTTTTTTTTCCAAATTGAATAACCCGGCAATCCCTGCATGTCAGTGCCCAGGAATCTTTGTCATTCTTTTTCACAGGTGCATGGCCCCCCACGTGCGGCTGCACCGCGCCTCATTCAGCCACGCTCCTCCGTATGGGTGTTTAGACTGTTTTTTCAAAACGTTACAGTTACAGATAGTGTTGCAAGAATAACTGTGTGCATATGTATTTTCTTACTTTTGAAATTTTTTTTTAATGTTTTCATTTATTTTTGAGAGAGAGGGAGACACAGAGTGGGAGTGGAGGAGGGGCAGAGAGAGAGGGAGACACAGAATCTGAAGCAGGCTCCAGGCTCTGAACTGTCAGCACAGAGCCCGACGCGGGGCTCAAACTCACAAACCGCCAGATCATGACCTAAGTTGAAGCACTTCACCAACTGAGCCCCCCGGGCGCCCATTCTTAGTTTTGGAAGCGTACCTTCAGGGCACACGTCTAGAGGTGGGATTTCTGGGTCCCAGAAATAGTTTGTGGAGGAGGACCCGAGTCCAGGGTAAGTTTTGTGCCACCTGCTTGCCCACAGCTCCCTGACAGGCGTTGTCCGGTTTGTAACGGTCTCCAATCTGACCGAGAAATAGTATCTTGATGTAGCTTTATCTTGTAATTCTCTTTATAAGTGACCATGTTTAAACATCTTCTTTTTCATACGACTAAGAACCATTTTGTTGTCTTTTTTGGTACCTTGTTCATGTTTTGTACTGTCCTTTTGCTATCAGAATTTTGGATTTTTTCCCCTAATTGAAGGATTCTTTATATATCATAGCTAACGAGCCCTTTATCTGTGAGATCTGTGCTACAAATGTTTCTTTCTCCCTGCTTGTCATTTTCTTTTGATTTTGCTTATAAAGTTTTTTTTTTCAGTGTGAAAGTTTGTTTTTTATCTTTTGGTTTGATTACCCGTCTGCTCTTTTGTTAAATCTAAGTTCTCTTTAGAAAACGTTTCCCTAAGGCCCAAGATATAGAGGATCGTACCCATTTTTTCTCCCAATTCCCGTAAGTACATTTTCCCCTTCAGATCTCTGATCTGTTTGGCATTTATTTTTGTGTAGGGTATAAGATATGGACCCAATTTTATCTCTTTTCCGATGGCGACATTCTCGTGCCTGTGCTGTGTATTAAGAGCCCAGGTTTGCCACAGAGATTTGCGACATCATTTTTATCATATTCTCTATCCCCGTGTGTTTGTGGGCCTGTGTCTGTCTGTTTCCTCTCCATTCCTCTCCTCAGGAGTCCGTGCCCTGCCGTTCAAATTTCAGAGGCTTAGAGCAGACCTCAGTGTCTGTCACATCCTCCTGCAACTCTTCCGTTTCCGGGTTTTCCAGACATTTTTGTACTTTGATTGTTTTAATGCAAAAAAAGTTATTCGATTCCTTTTTAGAGCCATTTTATTTCAAGTTTGTTTATTTATTTTGAGCAAGGCAGAGACAGCGTGAGTGGAAGAAGGGCAGAGAGAGAGAGAGAGAGAGAGAGAGAGAGAGAGAGAGCATCCCAAGCAGGCTCCATGCTGTCAGCACAGAGCCAGACCCTGGGCTTGAATTCACGAAACCGCGAGATCGTGACCTGAGCCAAACCAAGAGTCGGATGCTTAACCGACTGAGCCGCTCAGGTGCCCCGAGAGAGCCATTTGAGATTAACAGGAGATGGAACAGAAAAGCACAGAGTTCCCATGCATCTCTTCCCCCGCCGCCTCCGTACTCGGTTTTCCCTGCTAACGTCTTAGCTGCGGTACACTCACTGCAATGATGAACAAGTAGTGATGCATTTGTTGTTACTGCTATTTAAATTCATAGTTTACTTTACGACTCACGCTTGGTGTTGTACAAATTTGGTGTGCTTTAGCAAGAAATGTGTAATGTCATGTATCCACGTATTGCAGTAGCAGACAGAAGAGTGTCACTGCCCTAAAAAAATCTCTGTGCCTTACCGATCATCCCTCCCTCCTTTGCTGAGCCCCCGGCAATGCTGATCTCTTTTCTGCCTCCTTAGTTTGCCTTTTCTAGACTGTCACAGAGGTGGAATGTACAGTACATAGCCTTTTCAGAATTAAATATATGCATTGAAGATTTCTCCCTATGCAGGTTTATTCTTTCACATGAACTTTTTTAAAATTATTTTTTTCAGTGTTTATTTTTGAGAGAGAGAAAGAGAGACAGAGCACGAGCAGGAGAGGGGCAGAGAGAGAGGGAGGCACAGATTTTGAAGCAGGCTCCAGCCTCTGAGCTACCAGCACAGAGCCTGACGTGAAGATAGAACTTACAAACCGCAAGATCATGACCTGAGCCAAAGTCAGACACTTAACCAACTGAGCCACCCAGGCGCCCCTCACGGGAACTTCTACATCAGCTTACCAAACCAAAGCTGGCTGCTGTGTTCACTGGGAGAATGTTAAATTTTCAATGAAACGAGAACTGATGTATTAAGGATGCTGAATCTGGAGCACCCGGGTGGCTCAGTCGGTTGAGCATACGACTTCAGCTCAGGTCATGATCTCACGGTTTGTAGATTCGAGCGCCGCGTCAGGCTCTGTGCTGACAGCTCAGAGCCGGAGCTTGTCTTTGGATTCTGTGTCTCGTTCTCTCTCTGCTCCTCCCCTGTTCACTCTCTGTCTCTCGGGGGAAAAAAAAAATGCTGAATCATTTCTAGGAACAAGGGAGTTTCTTTCTCTCTGTCAAGTTCATGTGGAGTGTTTGAAGCTCTCATCACCGAGGTGCTGCACAGTTCTTGTTAAGTTTAAGCATTTGCTCTCTTCTGTTGCTACAATAAACAGGGCTTTGCCTGCTGTCACATTTGGCTGGGTACTGCCCTGGGTGTGAAGCCTGTGGCTTGAACTTGAGAACTCAGATTCTTGCAGGTCTGCACCGCAGCACCAAGCGGGTGAGAGGGCTCGGTTCTGGGAGGCCCTAGGCTTCTGACACCTCTGCTCCTCACCCAGCGTTCTGTCTCCCAGAATGAGGGACTGAGTACGTGGGCAACATCTTCCAGAGTGTAATTCCAGCTGAAACAAAGTTGCGATTGTGTTCTGACTCTTTGCCTTCCATTTGATTGAAACAAAAGGCGCGGGGGTGAGGGGGGATTCCTTCCCTGCCGCAGAGTACAGAGCAGGGTTGCAAGCGCCCAGCTCCCTACATACCCTGGCCTTGTCCAACGAAACCTTTATATATACAGGAAATGTCTCAGACACCGAAAGGGACAAGGGACTGCTGGCTTGTGTGTATCCTTGTTCATCGTGCATTGAACTGTTTATTTGCTGGCTAGGTGAGCCTGTCAGGCATCTATTTGTCAAGTGCCTGTCACATGCCATGCAAGGCTGATGCAGCACCCTGGCCCTGACTCAGTGCTTACAGCTCCCAGTGTGATCTCAGCTGTGGTGAGCGCCATAGAGCACGCTGCCTGGTGCTCTGGGTGGGGACCAGGGGTGCCTGCCTTGGAAGGGGTGGTCAGAGAAGGAAGGCCTCTTCACTGAGACCTGAAGGTTGACTAGGAGTCATCTAGGTAAGGAATGGGGGTGCCAGTGGGGGGAATCTTTTGGGCAGAGAAACAGCATGTGCAAAGGCTCTGAGGTGGCCAGAGGCTCTATCTGTTCATAGAACGGAGATAACCAGCGTGGATGGATCGGGAAATGCCTGGTGGAAAGAAGTATGAGATGGATAAGCCAAGTAAGACCCCATCTCAGTGTAGGTGAAGGAGTTAGAAGTGCGAGGGGAGTTTTAAACAAGACCAGATTTGCAGTTTAAATTGATCCCTTTGCTCATAAGGATGTATATTTAGGGTTTTTTTTTTCTTTTTTAAAAAGTTCTTTTTGTACTTTTATTTATTATTGAGAGACAGAACACAAACAGGGGAGGGGCAGAGAGAGAAGGAGACACCAAATCTGAAGCAGGCTCCAGGCTCTGAGCTGCCAGCACAGAGCCCAGTGCGGGGCCCAAACCCACGAACTGTGGGATCATGACCTGAGCTGAAGTCTGACACTCAACTGACTGAGCTCCCCCAGGCGCCCCTCATTAGGGTTTTCCAGAGAAACAGAACCAATAGGAGACAGCGAGATGGAGAAAGAGAGAGAAAGATGAAGAGAGGTTAACAGAGATGAAATTTACTACAGGAGTTGACCCACATGATGATGGAGACAGGAAGTCCTACCACCTGAGTCTGCAGGCTGGACGCCCAGGAACGCTGGCGGTAAAATTCGGTCCAAATCCAAAGGCCTGACTGAACATGGGGAGCCAGTTATGTAAGTCCAAGTGTGCAAGCCCCCAAGTCTTGGACTGGGGAAGTAAACTGTGGTCCGAGTCCTAAGGTCAGCAGCGCTGCCCTCCAGGGGCAGGAGAGGACAGGTGGCTCCGCCCAAGCAGAGAGAGCAGATCACCCTTCCTCTGCCTTCTTGTTCCCCTCCGCAGCGGACCGGACTCGACCGGGCACAGGGCTGAGCGCAGCCTTCATTACTCAGTGTGTCAATTCAGATGCTCATCTCTCCCGGAACAGCCTCACAGATGCACCCAGAGATGACGAGTTCCTGGCTTTGTGAGCGTCTGTCAGCCCAATCAAGTTGATACATAAAGTGGGGCGCCTGGGTGGCTCAGTTGCTTAGGCATCCGACTTCAGCTCAGGTCATGATCTCACGGTTGTGGGTTCGAGCCCCGCGTCGGGCACTGTGATAACAGCTCAGAGCCTGGAGCCTGCTTCAGATTCTGTGTCCCCCTCTCTCTCTGCCCCTTCCCCACGCACACTCTTTCTCTTTCAAAAATAAATGTTAAAAAAATTTTTTTAAATAAAAAAATTAAAAAGTTGACATAAAGTTACCCATCAGAGGAGCGTGTGGGAGATGATGTGGAGGGCGGAAGCAGGGAGGCCAGTGCGCAGCCACAGCCGCGTCCAGGAGGGGTCCCTGGTGGGGCCAGAGCCTGGGTGCCTTAGCGGAGACAGACGGGAGTGAATGGATTAGAGTCTGTTTTGGAGGGGAAGGGGACGGTGTTTTGGAGGTTTGGGAACTGAGCCCTGGGGTGGGAGCCCTGGAAGAGGTCAGCACCAGCGTGCAGAGCTGCCCTGCTCCGCGTGGCGGCCACCTTGCTCGCCTGGCTATGGAAGTGAAGCTGGTGTGACTGGGGGAATGCAGCTTTATGTAAATGTAATCCATTGGAATTTAAATAACAGTGCCTGCTGTGTCGGACGGTACAGATCGAGAATATTGCCATGATTGCAGAAAGTTCTGGACAGTGCCCGTCGCAAGTGCGTTGAAATCAGCCTGACGTTAAGTGGACACATACAAGCCTGGGGCTCGGAATGGCAGTTGGTCTAGGTTCGGATCGTGCTGTGCAGCCTGCTTGCTGGGTGTCCTTGGACAAGTGACTTCACCTCTCTGAGCCTCACCACCCTCTTCTATAAAACAGGGTATTCCATTCCATGCCTGAAGCCGGTGCTGCGTAAGCCTAGAGCTCATTTGTGGGAGGTGATTGACCTTGAGAGGCACTCAGCGGGGTGGATACCTGTTAGTCCCCTGGGCTTGACCTTTGTAACGGCCTGATATGTTTACCTGGACGTCAGACTCTCCGCTGGAAGGAGCTGTGGAGCCGTTTCTCCGGCCAAGCCCTGACTTGGGTGCAGCGGTCAGCCTTGGGGAAGTCCTTTCTCCTTTCAGGCCTCAGATTTTCCACTGGTGACACGGGTGTCAGAGCAGCCCATCTTTGAGGGGCTTCCCAGGTCCCGAACAGAGTAAGCAAGTACCCACAACAGCTACAGCCAGAAGAAGGGACCGGAAGGAGGCGGGACCTCCTAGGAGTCAGCATGAGACAGCTTTGCGGGTTCTGTCCCAGGCACTTCTGCTGGGCTCCTGCCTTGTGAGAGCGCTAAGCCAGAGGCTTGTGTGAATGGCTCGCCCAGGCCAGCCCGCGCCTCTGGCTTGCTCCACGACCTGTCCCAGTGTTTAGCTTGATCCTTGTTTTGTTTTTTTTAATACGGACAAGGTTTACTGACTTCTGAACTGTTGGGAAAAACTAATGTCTCATTAAAACTGCATCGCTCACTTGTACCAAACCCCCCTGCCCAGAAGCCTATTAAACTTTCATACCTGACATGGAAGACTATTAAAGATTCATAATTGCAATAAAATCCTTCAGTGGAATTTGAATTTTCATCGTGGAGATGCCACAGTCAGTGGGGTCCTCATTTGAAGCTGCAGAAGCCATTTCAATAAATGGCTCAAGGTCCTGGCCTGGCAGCTGGCACCGGGGCGCGTGTGCTGAGGGGACAGACTCCCAGACCCGGCTGTTGAGAGGTTTCTGTCCTGCCTACCCCGGGGCGGGGGGGGGTGGGGGGGGGAAGCTCAGAGCCTCTGCCGTCCTGCCACCGGTTCTTTTGGGTCCTCTGTTTTCAGTCCTTTCGCTGGGCAGGAATACAGCACCTACTGTGTGCATGCTGCAAAGCCTGGGGCTGAGAGACCAAAGAAGAACTTAACACAGAGGGACAGGCTGTTTTTCCCTAAAGGAGCTGTAACAGGCTCGAGCAGGGGCCTTGCAGGCGGGCAGAGCAAAGGCTAAATCCCAGCCCCTCGTCATGCACTTCCCAGCCTCCATCTCCTCATCTGTAAAATGGGGATAACACCATGTGCCTCGCAGATGTGCTCAAAATGTGTAATTCGGTGGAGCTGAAGGCAGGGCCCAAGGAGAAGGCAGGTGAAAGGGGAGGGTATGCTTTTGAGAGTCCGTCCCATCAGGGTGCACGCGCAGTTTCTCAGAAATGCAGCTAGCATTTATTGAGCGCTTAGTGGCTTCTGGCTGCTGTTTTGCCCGCTTTATATGTGTCCATTCAGTAAGTGTGCACCTACTATGTGCCAGATGTTGTCTTAGGTGCTGGGGCTACACTGGAGCATGGATTAACTCACTTAACCCTGAAACCTATGAGGGTAGGCACTGATGCTATCCCCATTTTCCAGAGAAGGTGACTGAGGCACAGAGAGAGTAGGAAATTACCCAAAGTCACACAAGAAGTGAGTACAGAGCCAGGGATTAGCCCCAGAATGCCGACTCCCGTGTCCTCGAGCCCTCCCACTTAGCGAGAGGCGGACGCGTTCGTATTGTGAGGGAAGACGGGCTTAGAGCAGTCGTCTGATTTCCCTTGGGTCTCTTAGGGAGGAAGAGGGGAACCCCACCTTCCCAGGTAGGTCACCCCCAAGCCTGCCGAGCCCTTCCTGCCACCCCAGGAGCTCCTCATCCAAGCTCCTGTGCCCGCCTCAGACCCAGAGGGAGTGAACTCCTGTTTCCTGGCAGTGGGTCAAGTTCAGGAGAGACCAGTGTCCTGTCCTTGCGGAGTGTCCCAGATCTGAGCCTGTCACTGGATGGGCTGTGGATGATGGAGGAGTCTTTCTTCTCCCTTAAAAGAAAGGGCGCCCCCATGGTCCTCCCCTTGCTGCTCCATCACTGGTGATAAATAGGGTGGCCGTGGTGACAAACCAGATGAAATCGCCTCTGTTTGTCTATCCTTCCGTGGCCTTCTCGTCGGCATCCCGTGTGCAGGCTGGGCAATGTTAGACACTCCATCACACCGCATCAGTCTCTCCTCCAGGGGGTCGTGTCCCGCTGAGCCCTGGTTGGGGTGGGTGTTCTCTTGGTCAGCTAGTTCCAGAGTCTGGCCTTTGCCTTCGCCTCACTCTGTGGCCCTGGCCGCGTCCCCATGTGGCCAGGGGTCCATCTCCGCATCTAGGAGACCCTCTGGAAGGCCCTGGCGGTCATAGCATCTTTGACTCTTGGCTCGTTGCCTTGTTGACCCGCATCGTCTGACTCCGGGCCAGCCTCAGCAGGCAAGACAAAGTGACAGTGCGCTGAATAAACACACAGAACTCAGTTTGTAGGGGAGAGAGCCCCATCAAGGTCTTTAAACGTGCCACCTCCCACTTCACATTGTACGAACCAAGGGGAAGGCGCAGCCAATGGGCATGAGGTGGTGGAAAGGATGGGTATCTCCATGCCCTTCACCATTTTCACCATTTACTGAGCCGGGACTTGCCACAGAAAAGGTAGCAGGGGTGCGAAGATATGCAAAAGGCTGGGCTCACATGCTAGCTCTTTTTTCCCCATCCTGTGTGACCAGGGATCTTGAGCATTTGGCTTAACCTCTCTGAGCTCATCCCCTGCGTTTAGAAGGGCAGTACGTGAAAGGCTATCAAAGCCTCTCTTGCACTGCCGGTCCCATTGCCTTCTTCTGGCCTCCTGGGCATTGCTGGTGGTATCGAGCCCATTTTACAGAGAGAACACTGAGACCCAGAGTGCACTCAAGAGCAGTGCAGGGCCACACCGCTCCTGCTCCACTGTTACCAGACTTCAGAACCAGGGACCTCTTTCTGCTGCACCACAGGGACTGGACTGGACACCCCACGGGCTCTGAGCAGCCAGGGAGGTGCTGGATTTGTGTGAAGTGGCCTGTGGACTCTCGGCGACAGTGGGCGTGCACAGCCCCGTGCTGGCAGGGCTGTCGGACCTGGGAAGGTTTCCAGCAAGTAGAGGATGCGAGAGAGAAGCAGGCACGGAGACATGGGAGCATCTCAGAGCAACTCAGAGGCTGCGGCGGCTGCATGGGCCCCGGAAGCCAGTCCTGTCTAGAACCTCGGTTTTAAAATGGACTCTGGAAGAAGAAGAAAGACAGGAAAGGGTTGGGAGGAGATGGAGATGGGCTCCCATACCCCCATCAGCGGGGGTTTCCCCAAGGGCGACTCTGCTTTCATACCTGTTCCCCAAGTGGGTCACACACGAGCCCCACGCTGCCTCCCACAAATCTGGTAAAGACGTATTCATTTAACAGGCATGAAAAAAAAATAGGACGAGCACAGCAACCTTGTGGCTTCACACATGTTCATGCTTATGGTGGGGCTGGAGAAAGTGGACTTCACAGGACTGAGTAAATGACAGGTGCCTGGCTCAGGGCCAGGGGGAAGAGCCGGAGTTTGGAACCTGCCATGCTAAATCAGTGCCCCCCATGGTTACCGGTACTGCACCCCAGAGTGGTCAGATTAGCGAATCCAAATATCGGATGCCCACGGCGCTGGGAGGCTCAGTCGGTTGAGCGTCCGACTTCAGCTCAGGTCATGATCTCACGGTTCATGGGTTCGAGCCCCACGTCGGGCTCTGTGCTGACAGCTCAGAGCCTGAAGCCTGCTTTGGATTCTGTGTCTCCTTCTCTCTCTGCCCCTCCCTTGTTTGTGCTCTGTCTCTCTCTCAAAAAAATAAACATTTATAAAAAATTAAAAAATATATATATATATATATAATGCCCATTTAAATTTAAGTTTTGGATACACAACGAGTACTTATTCTAGCATGTATATGTCCCACGGTGTTTGAGCTGTTCTCTGCCAAGTCTCTCTGGAGAGCCAGCTAGCTGCTTCTGGAAATGAGTTGTCCCTCCCCCTGCTTCTGCCTCCGGGGACCTGTAGGGGGAAGCTTTCGCACAAAAGGATGCCCCGATCTATCTGGTCTCTCCGATGCTAGTTCCTTTAATTAAACTGTTGGGATGGAAATAAAGTATGTGGGGAAGATTAAAATTGATTCCTTTAGCTTAACAAAGGCCAAAGCTCTTGAGAGAGCTACTTAAGAAAACAGAACCCTGGAGCAGCCGGAAAGTGCAGGCTGGGCTCCAGCCCGGAGCCATGGGGGCAGGTGGGTGGGCTGAGCAAGCTCGTGCAGGTCGGAGGGCACAGGCGGGGCCGCTAACCCACAGGAGGCTGTGTCAGGAGGTGGGTGCAGGGGGGGACCTGGCTGGAAATGCCCTCCATCCTCAGCAAGGCCCAAGTGCCCGCACTAGTTCTCTCCAGGCATCTGAGAAAGCCAACCCAGACAGAGGCCAGGACAGGCTGTGGAAGCCAAGATGGGCAGTGGCAAATCTGTACCTTGGTACACAAGCACTTACTGAGCACTTGCTGTATGCCAGGCCCAGAACCAGGAGTTGGGTCTCGTCTCAGGCTCTTCCCAAGGAGACCAGCTAGAGCCGTCAGCCCCCTGGGTGCTCTCCAAGGGGGCTCAAAGATGCAGGAAGAGACAAAACTGTAGGTTTCACTGGTGACACTGGGCTGGCACTGTAGGCATCTGGGGCAGCACCCCATTTTTACACCCAGGGAAACCAAGGCACAGAAGCTCTTGGGGGATTCGCTTGAGCTCACATGACATGGCAGAAGCAGAGTCAGGATTTGAACCTGGGTCTGATGTCTTTGAAAAGCTTAACCCCTACTGCTCTTCTGCCTCCAGGATTGTGGGGGCGGGGGTTGTCATTGAGGTTTTGAAGTGGAGGAGGATGTCACGCGAGCAAAAGGTTGAGGGAAATTAATCTGGCGGCAGGTCTGAGGCCGGTTTAGAGGCTAATGCACAGAGGAGGGGTGCTGGCTGGGGAGCCCAGGTGTGAGGAGGAGGAGACCCAGATTGGGGGGCCCCCAGGGGTGGGGGAGGTGGAGATTGGGTGGCACCTGCTGAGGGGTTATCAGGATAATAAAGCTGGAGTTGATGATGGGGCGGGTTTTCAGACCTGGGTGCCACAGGCAGGGCTGGGCAGTCAAGGCTAGATGGTGGCTTTAGACATGTGTCCCCGGGCAGAGCTCCCCACAGCAGCTCAGTAGGAGACAGCTCTGGGGCCTTGGGGCCATGTCAACCTGGGCCTGCCTCCTCGCTGTCCTCTCCACTAGCCCTATAACCACAAACCATTTACTTAACCTCTCTGAGCCTCCGTTCTCCCTCTGGTGGAGTGAGGGGCAATGATCCCTCCTTTGCAGGATGTTGAGGATATTAAATAAGAAAAAAATACGCAAAGGAACCAACAAGGTACTTGGCACACAGTCAGCATCTGGTAAATAGTGGCTTGAAATCGCAGGCCCCAGGCTGGTGTCCCATTCTGGACGCCCCTGTGCTGCCGCAGAGATGGCCCTGGGGCTAGGGTTGGGTGTCTGACTTTTCATTCGTTGGATGAATTTTTGTTGAATTCTCACTGCGTGTCGGGCCCCGGAGACACGGTGTGGAGAGGCTGATGGGAAGACCCAGTTACATTCCCGAGCTGAGCCCACTCTCGAGTTGGGGCCTCAGGAGGGCAGGAGCGGGCCTGTCTTGCTCAGCACAGTGTCCCGGCACAGAAGCATGGCACCCAGTAGGTGTGCAGTAAATGTTGAATGGGCCTGTGGAGGTGAAGAGACAGCGGGCCTTCTCAGAGCACGTCCAGGCAGGTGCAGAGGGGAGATGCGGAGTCTGCATTTGCCTCCGCTTTCTGTACTGGAAACGCTGCACCTGCAGGCGAGGTGTTAGAGGAAAGACGAGACGCTGGAGGCCAGGGTTCCAATCCTCAGCCTCGTCATCACATCTTCCTTTTTCCTCCTTTTCTTCCAAATTCCCAGGTGGCTCACCTTCTCCAAATTCTGCTTTGAAAACTGCTGGGGAAGCTCCCTGGGGTTGATCCTGTGACAAAAGCAGGCTGGGAAGCTAGAGAGAAGGAAAAGAAGGCAGAAGAATCGCTTTAGGAGGCTGCCCTTCAAGGCCCTTCCCTGCCAGGGGCTGCAGCGCCCCCTCCAGGAGGAGCAGGGAAGAGAAACAGCCGACATTTCGAGTGTAGCGTTCTGGGAGTCTGTTGGATGCCCCATCTTACTCCCCTCCAGCCTCTTGTAATTCTGTCTCAGGTTTATTTTTATGGCAAAGCTACTTTTTAAAATTTTTTAATACTTTTTAAAAATTTTTTAATGTTTTTTATTTGTTTTTGAGAGACAGAGCATGAGCAGGGGAGGGACAGAGAGAGAGGAAGGTACAGAGTCAGAAGCAGGCTCCAGGCTCTGAGCTAGCTGTCAGCACAGAGCCCGACACGGGGCTTGAACCCACGAACCTTGAGATCATGGCCTGAGCCAAAGCCGGACGCTTAACCGACTGAGCCCAGTTGCCCCTGTTTTATTTATTTCTTGAGATAGAGAACGAGAGCGAGAGTAAGAGAGAGAAAGAGAGAAAGGGAGAGACAGAACCCGAAGACAGGCTCCAGCTCTGAGCTAGCTGTCAGCACAGAGCCCGACACGGGGCTCGAACCCACCAACCGAGAACCACAAGATCATGACCTGAGCCGAAGCCAGACTCTCAACCGACTGAGCCACCCAGCCCCCCGAAGCTACTTTTTTTCCTCTTATTTTTTTTAATCCTTTCACTAAAAAAACATGTTTCTGCATTACAAATTAAAACTGCCTGCTTGTTGTAAGAATCCAAGGGATATGTTACTGCTTTAACAAGAGGCTCCTTTTCTCACTTACTGCTTCTTTCTTGAGTAAACGAAAATATTGTTTGTATTTTAAGGAAATACACGCATGCTTGAGGTAAAAATCTCAACCCTGTAGAGGCGTAAAAGGGAAGTGATGGAAGTATGCCTTCACATCTCTCGCCTGGTCCTCCCCCCGTCCATCCCCCACCATGCCTCTGGGTTGGCTGTTGTCTTCTAGATAAGGTGGGGGGGACCCTCAGGAATCTTGTAGTAAACGCACCTCTCTAAACCATTGCTAAGTCGAGGGGAGGTGACCCTTTCCAGTGACAGAAGCATGGGCTCAAGATCAGGATTAGAAAGTTGGCTCTGCTGTTGACTATTGCTGTGTGACCCTCGGGCATCCACATAACCGCTCTGGGCATCTGTGACTTCCTCGTCAGGCTGGCCAGGAGGACCAGGGTCAGGGCTCTGCAGCCCCTGGCATGAGTCCTATACGCAGCCCACGTATTATTACTGCGTTGTTTGGTGGTCTTGGCAGGTCGGGGACCAGATTCTGGAGGTCAACGGGCGGAGCTTTCTCAACATCCTGCACGATGAGGCGGTCAGGCTGCTCAAGTCATCCCAGCACCTCATCCTGACCGTGAAGGACGTCGGGAGGCTGCCCCATGCCCGCACCACTGTGGACGAGACCAAGTGGATTGCCAGTTCCCGGATTGGGGACACCGCCACGCAATCAGCAGGGTCAGACAGCACTGCTCTCTGAGCCCCGGAAGTCCCCTCCCATCCCTTCGCCACCTCCGATCCTGATGCCACCCCCCCCATCCTGATCCGTAAAGATTCTAAGAGCCCCTAAGAGCCTGGGTCATCCCAGGGTCCTTTGCATTTGTAAGCCATGACCTTGGGCACACCCTTCTCCTCTCCCGCTCCCCCCCCCATTTCCCGTGGAAAGCTGAACCACATAAGCCACCTCTATCCTCCTGGGGCAGATCACTTAATTCTGGGCCCTTAGTTGCTTCGTCTGAAAAGTGGGGAGCATAGTCCCTGACCCTATCCAGCTCTGGGAATGAGGAACCCTGTGAGTCACCTGAGGAAAAGGGTCTCGGGACTCATAAAGTGACTCTGGTTGCCAGTGGCCGCATACTTGCTGATAGTGTCACGTGTCCCCTTTGGATTTCTATCAGAAGTCTCAGACTGGTTGGTGGCCTCCCAGGCCACATACACCCAGAGCACCTCCTTCCCTCTCTTCCCTCCTTCTCTCCTGCCTCCCTCCCTTTTGGCCAGCACACTATCATAAATGTTTTCATTAGCTGCCAACATTTGAAAAGACATCAGATTTCCCATCAAAAAAAAAAAAAAAAAAACCCTGGATTTCTGGCTCCTGCTTTAAAATCAGGAATTCTGGCGACTTGAGTGCATGTTTTTCCATGAAATTGGGCTGGAGCTGAGCTGCACCTGCAAGTTTCGTCTCTGGGTCTCCACGTTGCCCCTGTCTTCGCCCTCCCTCCCTAGGGTTGGCCTTGACCCCGAGGCCACGGGTCTTTTGCGGTTTATTGTCTCCTGTCCTTGTGTCATCTGCCTGGACCTGCAGGGCTGCAGTGGAGCCAGGAGTCTACCTTGCGCGGCTTTAGAAGTGCTGCGTACGAGGTGGATCAGGAAGCCGGAAGCCGCTCACCTTCCCCGGGGGTTCCTATGCCCTGGAGTAGCCCCAGCGAGTGGAGGCCATCTCTCAACACTTTTGCTCACCCCACTCCAGATTGGCCTTTCCCCCGCTGGTGCCTGTTTGAACTGCTCGCTCATACAGCTGAACGCATTTGTCTTTCTCCCTAGGTTTCCTGGGGACCTTACAACGGAAGGGACAAACAAGGTAGGGAGCTCTGCATCAGTGGGTATCTGTGGCTTCCTCATACATCCCCAGGTAGGGGGCTCTGGGCCTGGCAGGTGCATAGAGCCGCTCACGTGCACGATCTCACTTCATTTGGGCAGTCTGCTGCCTGTCCATCTGTCCATCCATCCTCCCTCCATTCCACACACATCTGTGAGCGCCACCAGGTTCTGTGGACCAGGGATAATGGCACTGAGCAGAAGACCAATCCCTCCCCTCATGGAGGCATACCTAGTGAAGGGGACTCCCGCACGTACAGACAAGCCTGCACCCGTATCTAATCACAGGAGATGTTCAGCGCCATCAGGCGAGGTGCTGGGGAACATGAGAGAGATGAGCAGATGAGACACCCGGTGTAGACGGTGAGACGCAGAGGGAGGGGGGAGGCCCTGTGAGTCAGTGACACGATACTCGGGCTGTGAACTGAACGTTACATGGAAGTAGCCAGGACGAAGTCTGGTGCAGGAGCGCGAGGGGATGAGTTAGTCAGAGGGCACAGCACCTGACGGAGCCCCACTGCGCCAACAAGGTGGCTTGTGGGAGACCAGGAGAGCATGACAGGGGAGCGAGCAGGACAGGGGAAGACAGCGGGCGGGGCCACCGGATGACGTGGGGCTCTGTGGGCCCTTGAGGTTTGGCATCTGATAATGGAAAGGCTTCAGCAGGGGACCAAGATGACGCGATTCCTGTTTTGACAAGGTCATTTCAGCAGCTGTGCGTAGGTGATGGGGGAGGCAGAGGGGAGGAGGGGGGACACCCACCGATGCCATCCTAGCCACACCTCCCGATGACACCAGAGGCAGTGGCCTGGAAAGGTGCAGATCTGCAGCATAGTTTAGAGATAAGCTTCCTATTATCCCCAATTTACCAAAGGAGATACTTGGAGAATACACTGGGAACCGTAATAAAATTGCTTGATTCTCATTACTGGGTCTGATGGGGTAATATCCATAAACGTGCTGGGTAAGGTGTGAAAACCGCCTGCCCACTGCATCAGGACCCATCACCTACGTCCCCCGCAGGTGCGCCTGGTAGGCCGAGGCCACAGAGGGACCCATCTCCTCCCCCTGCACTGTGGTCACTGGCATGGCCTGGCCACTTGGCCCCAGAGCACTGCATAATTCCCAGACCCCTGGCTTCCTGTCTTCCAGCCGGGATTCTACAAGGGGCCGGCTGGCTCCCAGGTGACGCTGAGCAGCCTGGGGAACCAGACGCGCCTCCTGCTGGAGGAGCAGGCGCGGCACCTGCTGAATGAGCAGGAGCGCGCCACCATGGCCTACTACCTGGAGGAGTACCGCAGGGGCAGCGTCTCCGTGGAAGCCCTGGTCATGGCCCTGTTCGAGCTGCTCAACACGCACGCCAAGGTGACCTGAGCCCCAACCCCCTACCAAGGGCAAGGTGAAGCTTCTCCCAGGCTCCGTGGCCTCCTGGACTCCCTCCGTCCCCCCCTCCTTTACTGAGAACCCACAAAGAGTCAGGCTAAACCTGAGCTCTGGGCAGAAACTAGTGACCGAGGCAGCCCCTGGCCTTGGGAAGGCCCATAGACTCCTGGGGGAATAAAGTCCCCAGTGATAGAGGCCCCAAGGAAACAGGTGTCAACACGGAGCACACATTTAGCGGCATTTATATCGCTCTTCACAAGCAGGGCCTGGGCCCACCGCCGCCTGGTTAACTCCATAACATTCATGGGTGGGAGTCTGCCACAGCCCCCTCCCCGGGTGATGGACCCGTGCTGCCAGCTTTGAGAACCCTGCCCTAAAGGAGGTCTGGGGTCCGAAGCTGCACCGAGGAAGAAGTGATTACATCCACTGGGAGCAGCTGCGTGCAGCAAAGCTCAAGGGCAGGGCATTCTGGGTGGGCGGGAGAGCCGGGGCCTTCCTGGTGTGTTTCAGGAGCTGCCAGCAGGACAGGGTGAGAGGGAGGCAGGAGTCAGATGATACTGTTCCGGCATCCAGGGCATTGTGCTTGGACTTCAACTAGGACAGTGGGGAGCAATGGAGGGTTAAGGAGGGAGGTCAGTGGTCAAGTTGGCACACAGGTCATTTGGGGGCTCAGGGGATGGGTCCTACCTGCTGGTGAAACTCTGGCTGAGTGCCCTGTTTGTTCCCATGCCCAGTTCTCGCTCCTGTCTGAGGTGAGAGGTACCATCTCCCCCCAAGACCTGGACCGCTTTGATCACCTGGTGCTGAGGCGGGAGATCGAGTCCATGAAGGCACGACAGCCCCCGGGCCCTGGGGCCGGGGACACCTACTCCATGGTCTCCTGCAGCGACACAGGCTCGTCCACAGGCAGCCACGGCACCTCCACCACGGTCAGCTCGGCCAGGGTGAGTCATCCCAGCCCCGGGCCTTGCTCAATGGCCAGCGAGGGCGGGGCGTCAAAATCCTGGCTTTGCAGTGAGACCGATCTCCGTGTGAATCTCACCGCCACCCCTTACCAGCCCTGGCCCTTGCCTTTCTGAGCCTCAGTCTCTTCCCTGGGAAAAAAAATAACCGCATCAACGTTGAATGCCTGATGCGTGCCAGGCACGGCTCGGGGAGACAGCTAGCGAACAAGGCAGATGTGGCCCTGCCTCTTGGGCTCACAGTCTGGGGCAGGGGGAGGTGGGCTCCAAGAGGAAGGTTAAGAACACAGGTAATAAGACAAAGAGAGGATCTGGTGACAGTTGTGGGAGGATTCCACAAGAAACTGTGGCAGGTGCATCCGTGGTGGTCATGGTGGTGGGATCTTCCTCAAGATGCACCGCCTTGCCTTTGGAGCCCACCCCGACTTCCAGCCAGGCTCGCCGGCCCTCCAGGAAAGCGTCTGGTCTGTCCTGGGTTCTGCCCAAGCAAGTTAATCCCAGGAGGCCTTTGTAAGGAGAAGCAGAGAAAATGCCTTGCTGCTGGGTGTGGGAACCAGGTGTCACTGTCCTTGTGGGAGGAAGGGCAGCGCTGGAGGTCAGGAGAGCTGCTGGGGCTCACGCTCTCTTTTCCTGTTTCTGGACCATTCCTCACCTTTCTCCTGAGGAAGGAAGGCGTGGTGGGCGGGGAGGGGGGGCGGGGGTAAGCACGTTTTCTCAAGCACTGCTGAGAAGCTGTTTCCCAGTTCTGCCTCTGGGAGCTCTTACAGGTGGGGTCTCCATCCTGGGACAGACGCAGTTAGTTGTCCTGCTGGAGGAACAGGGGTGCGGGACGTCCAAGGTTGGATACGGTGGTTCGCAGACACGGATGAACTTGCACCCACCAGGAAACGGCCCTGGGGCGGTCCCCCTTTGCTTTGCAGACTCTACCCCCCAGCGTGGCTTTTTTTTTTTTTTTTTTTTTAGCTCTGGGGATCTGAGTTCTAGGGAATTTCTATTTCTAGCACCACAATTCTGAGTTCCCTTCCTCCCCAGGGGTCCTTGTCCCTTCCTGGGGTGACCAGGATGCTTCCAGGCATTCCTCTAGGGCTCTCTGGACGTGGCTGCAATGGAGCCAGCATCCCACTCCAGGACCAGCAGATCACTTCGGGGACAGGGAAGAGGCTGTTCCCCTCCCAGGCTGTGTTTGGCTCTGTGCACACCCTTTGATGTGACCCCCAGGTGACGAGCAGGTTTCAGGACCTGGCCCGAGGGGCCATATCTCTGTGGGTCCAGCTCCATTGACCTTGGCCTTGGTAATGTCCATGTGGGGCCCCGGGAGCCATAAGCCACTGCTCTAAAGCCTATAGGGGGTTGCAGGCTGTACTTCTGAGGATGAGATCCAGTGGGGGAGATGGGGTGCATTCCAGCCGGGGAGGCAGATTTAGATTTAAGCCCTGGCTTCTCTGGGCCTCAGTTTCCTCATGGGTAAATGGCCCAAGGCTCTGATGGTAATCAGGGTAACTGTTGTGCCCAGCTGAGTGTGCTGGCCTGCAGTGGCCTTGCCTCCCATACCTGAGAGGTACTGGCCGCCACCAGTCTCAGCTCCACTCTTTACCGCCGAGTGCCGCAGTTTCCCCACTTGCACTGGGGCAGCGATTCTGCTATACCCAGCTTGTTGGGAAGATTAAATAATGAGTAATCTCCCTATTGGCACTGGCACCCCGGAAATGCTGTCTACACCCCAAGGGCAGGTGAAACCTCTGCTCTTCCTGACGTCCCCCAACATGGCTGGAGAGAACGACCTTGAGGATTTGTATCCAGGGTCTTGCAGATGCTTGGGGGCTTCTGGAAGCACTGGGCTGAGGATCTGCCATGCCCCCCTCCTCCAGCCTCAGGTGCCCTCACAGCCTGGGGCTCTAACCCTCAGACCTAGATTGTCACTACCAGCATAGGGCTCGGCCCCTCTGAAAGCCAGGTGTTCTCCGATCCAGTCTCCTGAACAAGGTCCTTCTTCAGGCTCTGCCTTTCAGTAACACGTGTGACTTGGACAAGTCACTTCTCTGAGCCTCAGTTTCTCCATCTGCCGAATGGGGGTGATGACCCAGCCCCGCCTGTTGGCAAGGCCCCGAGGTTGCCCCAAGGTGAATGGCCATCTTCTGACAGCGGTTCTCAAGGACAAGTGTCATCTCTGCAGAGCCCCGGTGACCCCTGTTTCCTTCAAGAAGGCAGCTATAATGAAAGAGGCCTAGTTACAGCAACAGAGCCTTTTTCTCCATCCGTCTTTGATTCCTGCCCAAAGCACTGAAAGGAAATAGACAAGGGATCTTAGAGAATCGCGTTTGTTTTGCTTTCTCTGTGTGTGTGTGAGCATGCGGGCATGTTTGGCAGAGGGCTTGCAGCTGTACCCACCCCATCCCTAATATTTATTTATTTGATGTATTTTTCTTTTTGCCTTTTGCCCACCCTTCCTCCCCAGGAGCGGCTGCTGTGGCTAATAGACCTGATGGAGGTACCGTCCTTCCTGCCGGGCGGGGCTGGGGGAGGCCCTTAGCCAGGGCGGAGGTAGGGGCTGTGGTTCTTCCTGCCGCTCCCTTGCGTCTGCACCCACCCTGGTGGGGAACTGGGGTTGTCCTTGATGCTCGCTGTGCCTCTTGTTCGCCAGCTCATCAGGTTTCCTCAGGCTCTGGAATGACAGTGCTCTCTGCTTAGAGCCCGGCCCTGCCACTTCCTTGCTGTGTGACCTCGGAGAGCGAGTTTACCTCTCTGAGCTCAGTTTTAGGATCTGTAAGATGAGGGTGATCATTTTTGTGCTCTGGGGCTGGTAAGAGACCTCTTGGCCTTTCACATGCTATAAACTCTTATCTGGAATGTTCTTCCCACTTCACATGGCCAACCCGTCTCCTACGTGTGCATCAACCCTAGGCCCACATGCCACCTCCTCCCAGAAGACATCCCTGATTCTCTGACTTCCCTGTGCCTCCTCCAGCCCCCTGCGTTTCCCATTGTCGTGACTTTTGTCTCATTATGTTCTAATAACGTTTACCAGCCTGGCTGGCTGCTCTGCTTGACCACAGCAGCGATTATGTCTGGAGTTCCTGTTAAAACCCTAGTGCCCAGCACAGAGCCTGGCCCATGTTAATAATTGGGGCCTTATTTGTTTTAATGTTTTATTTCTTTATCTTTGAGAAGGAGAGAGAGACAGAGCACAACCTGGGGAGGGACAGAGAGATACAGGGAGACACAGAATCGGAAGCAGGCTCCAGCCTCTAAGCTGTCAGCACAGAGCTGGACACAGGGCTCAAACTCGTGAACTGAGAGATCATGACCTGAGCCAAAGTCAGATGCTTACCCAACTGAGCCACCCAGGCGCAGTTGGGGCCTTTGTTAATAATAGCAGTAGTTGGTATTTTGGAGAGTTCTCCGTGGGGCTGTGATAGGGCTTTTCCAGTTGTGTCTGTTTTGACCTTCCCAGTAAGTAGGACAGGTAGGTGCAGCCGTGTTCTCCATTGTACAGGGAAGAAAACAAATCAGAGAGAGAAGGGACTTGGTCCAGGTCACTCAGCTAGGACGTGGTGGAGTCAGGGTTCACTATTAACCTACTATCACCAAGTGCCAGGCACTGGTCTGCAACACCAGCACGCGTCCATGAGCGTTTACTGCAGTGCTGCCGAGTGACCCACAACCCCCCCAGTCTTTCTTGTGGCCCAAATCCCGTACCTCTTGGAGCTCACCTGCTTTCCTGTATATTAAAATGCCTGACCAACCTCTCCCTGAGTTTGCCCTCCCTGGGAAACAAGAGATGATGCTGGGACACGGGCGGGGACCACATCTTTCTCCTGTCTGTGTGCCCAGTGCCAGCCGGGCTCAGGGACAGAGCTGGGGCCCGGGGAGTGTAGAGCAGAAACTGCAGTGAGTCTGCACTCCCTGGTTGCTTAGGATTATCTCCTAACATTCCAGCCTTCTAAACATCCACCTCCCACGTCATAGGAAAATGTCCTTTGCTCTGGCATTCTGGCTGGCAGAGTGGCAGGCAACTGGCTCTCGTGACCCAGATACCCCAGACGGCTGCCCCAAAGGGAGCCAGTTTCCATTCGGCCCCAGTTCCGCGGATCGCACCGTGCCGTTTTCAATCCAGGTTACATGTGGCTCGCTCTGCAGCCACGTTCCCTCAAGCCAGACAAAATCGATCAAAGGAAATCAGATGCAGCCTCTTACCCCATGGACAAATTGTGTTTATTTCCCATTTGTCTAATAGAGAGCCAGCCCTGAGAACTTTCCCTGCCTCCAATGTCATTCCCCTCCCATACAGATGTCAGCCAGGAAAGCAGAGCAGAATGAAGGCCTACATGCCATTGCTCGAATTCTTTATATGGTACAGAGGGGCACAGGCTCCAAATCCTGTGGCCCAAATCCCATATCCCATGGTGCTCACCTACCTCTGGACTCTGTTCAAATGCCTGTGTCCGAGTTCCACAGACGGGGGCTGGCTCTCCCCAAGTAGAAGCCACGTCACCTTGGGCCAGTGACTTAAGCTTTCGGCGTTTCCGCGTCTGTACACTGGCTGATAAGCCCAGCCACGTGTGGGTCGCCATGATGATCCCATGAGCTCAGGAGCAGACTTGCAGGTGTGGGGTACTTGGGAGCCCATTCTGCTGATGCTCTCACGGCTGGGAAAGGGCACCACAGAGACCTTTGGGAGAACCTCGGTCGTAGAGGCCAAGGCCAGCCTTAACCACAGCCCCTTTCCACCTAGAATGGAGAGGTTTGCACTCCAGGCCTCTCATGCACCTGGAAAGGGGCGTCGTGGGCCCACCAAAGGATGCTGGAGCGGGGGCCCTGCCCCTAGAGGCCTTACTACTCCTGTTCCCGTGTGCTGAGGTGGGAAGAGGGTGCTGGGCGTGGCTGGGAGCACTTTGCTCCCCTGTGGTCTCCTCTGTACTTTCCTCCTCATCCAGGGTGAAAAGTGGGTGGAGAAGCCCAGGCCTGTCTCAGGCCCTTTCAGTTACAGAGACCCGCTGATTGTCAAGGCAGCTCTGTCCAGAAACAGGGAGCAGACAGAGGCCTTCTCCCTGGTTCCTCTGTGCTGCCTTGGGTCCAGCCTGGATGGGTTTAGAGAGTCCTCTGCCGGGCAAGCCCTCCCGCAGTGGGGAAGCGGGAAGGAAGCCAGACTCTCACTCGTTCAGCAGCCACTCCTGCAGCAAGAACTCACGGAGGGCCTCCCCTATGCCCCACCTGAGCGGGACGCTGGTCGCCGTGCGCAAAACAGACAATAGCACCTGCTGTCCTAAGGCTTAGCGCGTCTAGTCCAGGAGGCAGCCTGGAATCACATTGCCTACATAGTTCATGCTCCGGTCCCTGGCCCACCCGGGACATCGGGGAAGAGATGCTCGAGCTGAGATCTGAAGTCCTTGGCATCAGCTGGGCAGCACAAGGCCAGGCAGCCGAGGGGCCAGATCGGCACGCGCAAGGGCCCTGAGCTCGAGGCTTATGGACCCTGGAAGGCACTGTAGAAGGTCAGGAGGACCAGAATGCCCGGGGCGAAGAGGGGAGGGTGGGGGCTTAGCAGCAGGAGGCTCCAGGGACTTGGGCTTAATCCTGAAAACCTGGAACACCACTGAAGGCCTTTAGTAAGGAAGGGACATGATCCTGTTTGCACTTTTCATTTCTTTTTATTAAAGAGAGCATGTGTGACCAGGGGAGAGAGGCACAGAGAGAGAGAGAGAGAAAGAGTTCTAAGTCCATGCCCTGCAAGAGCCCAATGTGGGGTTCGATCCCACGGCCCTGGGATCATGACCCAAGGGGAAATCAAGAGTTGGACGTCCAACCGACTCGGGCAGCCTTGTTTGAATCTCATAAGATGCTTCCCTTGTGAGTGGAGGGAGCTCAGAGGGGCGTGCAGACGGGGTGCCCCGGCGGAGCTGCTGCTGCGGTCTCGGGATGCCAGGTCCAGGGTGAGGCTTGGCTTTTCAGCTTGAGCGGAACAGCCCTTTCTCTCCTGAGCGGCCCGGCATCAGCCCCTGCACCGTCGGAGCCATAAACTCCCCAGAGGCCTTAGTGAGCATCAGGGCGGCTGCAGCTTTGCCTCAGCCCATGTCTGAAATAAGGAATGGACATCCCGGCCAGTCCTTTGTGGCACACTTGCCCTTGGGGGACAGGAGGTGCTGGAAGCTGTTTCCAGCAAACAGGACAAGTGGACATTGGCCAGCCCTGCTTCTCCAGAGCCTGATTCCACCTGGCTGCGTTGCCTCCATTTATAAGGAAGGAGATGTGACATTTGGGTTGGAGGTTAATGCAGAGAGAGACACGGCGTTTTCCCTCAGCTGGGTTCCCGGGTCACTTCCTCCCTTCTGGAGCCCTGCTTTCCAGTGCCTGTCTTAAGGGCTCTTCCAACGGTGACCTGGAGATTCTGGGTCACACTCTCTGTCCGCTGAATGAAGCCCTGCTCCTGAGCCCATTGGGAGGGAGATGCAGGACGGCGGAAGGAAGTCTGTCTGTGCACACGGGTCCCCGCCTCCCCGGACACGTCTGTGGTTCAGTGGTCCAACAGGAAGGCAGGAGGGGACAGCTGGTAAAAGCACCCAGAGCTGGCCAGGCACCGGGGCAGTTCCCACTGTCTCGGCCACACCAGCGAGTGTGGGTTCCAGGACCCTGTTTGGGGGTCCTCTCTCTCCCAGTTCACCCCAATGCCCTTCCCCACCAGCTCCCAGACTGGAGGAGCTGGTCTTGTCTCTACCAACATGGCCACCCCCCCACCCCCCGGCTCCAGCACCATGTTCCTCTCGGACCCCCCAGTCCTGTCCCCTTCACCTTCGGCGGGTTGGCTGTCCTCTGAGAACACCAGGACTCTGGCCCTACCCAGCTCATCTCGCTTTCAGGTCCCCTCCCACACCCCGACCTTGCTGGGCTAATGACAGCCCCAGGTCTGGCTGGCACCGTGCCTTGCTTTTCTCTGTCCTTCCTTGCTTTCCCCTTCTCCCTTCTGTCTTCCTTCTCCTCCTTCTCCCTTACTCCCCTCTGCTTTTCCTTCCTCCGTCCCTCCCACTGGCGTCGAGCTGAAATCATGACCCCCATAAGGGACCGTCCAGGAACTTTGGTGACTCAGGGTCTCAGTTTCCCCATATCCAGAGGCCTCTGGTGCATTTAGGGGCAGAACTAGGGGGAGTCTGTTGTCCTGACATCCTAGCAAAGAAGCAAGAACAAAGAGCTGAAAATAGCACCTTTATGTAAGAGCCGCCTGTCCTAATGAGGGGATGCAGGGAGGGAGAGTGGGGAGTTGGGCAGAAGCAGGGGGGAAGGGACGGGGGGTGGGGAAGAGAGCCTCATTTTGCTGAGGTGACACCTGGGCCAGGAAGTAGTAGTGCTTCCAGAACCCCAAGTCGACCTGGCAGAGGTCAGCACGGGTGATTGCCCTCCACCGCCTGAGTTTATTTTGGCCCCACAGTTCCCTCCGACCACACTCCTGGGCTATACGGGCCCTGACCGTGCCAACTTGAACAAAGAGAGGTTCTTTTCCTCTGCCAGATTTGAGGAGGAAGGAGATGGGGGGGGTGGGCGGGCAACGCCAGCAGGTCCTGCGGGCGTCCTGGGGCCTGTGGCAAGCAGTCTGAGTGACAGAGTCAGACGCTGCAGATGGCCCAGCTTCCTGCCTCCTGCTTGCTGTGTGACCTTGGGCAGGTGGCCTTCCCTCTCTGGGCTGCCGTGACCTCAGCTGTAGAATGGATGAAGGGCCTCATCTAGGAGGACTGATTGAGCCACAGAGTCTAAACATTCCGCTGGTCTCTGGTGTCTGCAGGAGCAAGGGGGCGGGGACCCAAGCTGCTGGCAGGGCGGGGCCGGGGGCGGGGCCGGGGCGGGGAGGAGGCCGGACATGCAAGCTGGCTCCTGCGTGAGCTCTGACCTTGATCCTCCTCTCGAAGCCTGTTCCTCGAGCGTTTCTGCTGACGCATCCCCAGGTTCTCAGCCTGCTGTCTGCAGCTATTTCAGAAGCACAAGGATCATGGCTCGGGGACTTGGGGCCCCTGAGCGTCCGGGTCTGGCAGATGGAGTCTGGCAGGGCTGGGCTCGGCCAGTCTGCTGCTTGCTCCACTAAAGGCCTCCCTCCCAGGGCTGGATGTGTGTACCCCCTCACCCTCACCCTCCCGACTCCCCATCCCTGCCTTCTGTATTGGCTCCAGGATGCTATTAAGAGCAAAGAATGGGCGGATGGGGGGGGGTGGCGGTGACAACAGCCTTGCTTCCTTTCAGAGAGGGTCCTTCCAGGGCCCTGCCCAATTCTGGGGTAGCGCTGCCTGGGCTCGGGGGCCACCCCCACCCGGGTTAGACACCCGACCCGACCTGCTATAGCCTGGCCACGTGATCTTGGGCAGGTCACTTCCCACTCTGAGCTTAAGTGTAAACAATGTGAGCCAGGGAGGCCCTGAGCACCTGCCTCCCACACAGGGTCATCCCCGGTCTGTGGATGGTTCTCTGATCCCCTTCTGAGAGAAGGTCGCACCTGCTCTGCGGTGCACGGCAAAGACATGCCTGTGTGGTTGGGGCTCCAGATGCTTCCTCTCTCCCTGGGAGGGGCCCTGATAGGACTGCCGGCCCCATCAGTGATAACAAGCGGAAGTGTGTGGGCACCCACTATGTGCGTGGCCTTCTGCTGGGTGTTGGGGACACATGTGTCCCCATGAGCCGAAGCTGCTTGTTGGCCAGATGAGTGCTCAAAACTCTGAACGTGCCAGAACAGGACAGAATCTCGTATCTCTGGTCCTGCCATGGGCTTCCACCTGGGCCCCCAGGCTGCCTGCAGGTTGAATCTGAGGACAGGTGAGCATGGCAGAGGTCCCTCTTTCCTTCACCACAGATGCCTTCCAGGCCTCTGACCCCTCTCGGGAAGTCATTGCACACGACCGGCCCTGCTTCGCCATTCACCTTAACCCTGGGCAGTTTGTGCGGTTCGGGAGGAGGAGACCGCTCTTTCCCTTCCACTGAAGTGTTCACGTGGCCAGGGCGGCAGTTAGGCTGCCAGGGTGGATCTGCCCGGTCCCAAGCTTCTGATGTAACTGGCCGGCCGCCGTATATTGTGTTAGGCCCTGTTCTGAGCAGTTTTTAGTGTTAACACATCAGACCCGTGAGAGGGACCACTGTTAACCCATTCTGCAGACTCGGAACCAGGCACAGAGCGCATCTGTGATTTGCCCTCCGTCACTTGGCTGTGAGTGGCAGGGTTGGATGTGACCCAGAAGCAATGTCACTTAGCCAATGAGTGGGAGAGCAGCCCCATCACTGTTCCCCACGCCCCCGCCAAGGGTCCCCTGTCGTCTGCATCATGGAAGCTGCCAGCAGCCTGCAGGGGACGGGGCTGGAGATGGGATGCTGAGGTTTGCCTGCGAGCCTCAGCTTTGCTGGTAAAATGGGGCAGATGTCTCAGCCTGGCCTTGCCCCCAGAGGTGTCACGGGGCCAGATGAGGAGCCCTAGGTGTGAAAGGCTCCAACCCAGAAAGCCTCGTGTCTTATTGGTGGGTTCCCGTGACTGGTCTTCGTGATTACGGGCCGTTTGCCTGCCCAGAATGCTCAAGGCTCCAGGAGCATCATTCGAGATGGGAGTCAGTGCGGAGCCACCTGAGAGCCTGTGCCCCAGGTAGCATGGCCTCAGGGGACCCCTTCCCTCCCAGCCCGCTGCCTTCACCGTTCCTGCTCTCTCTATGATGATCTGGAGTCGCTGCCCTGCTTAATTCGCTGCCTGCTGGACCCTCTCCTACATGACAGCCAGAGTGATCGATTCATTCATTCACCCATCGATTCATTCATTTGCTTAGTAAATATTTATCAAGCGGCAACTATCCTAAACACTGAGGATCCAGTAGGGATCATGTAGTCACAAGTCCTACCTTTGAGGAATTTTTATCCTAATGGGAGAGACAAACAATAAACAAAGCAGTAATAGAACATCAGGTGGTGATAAATCTTAGAAACATGAAGCAGAGTCGGGGGTTAGAGGTGGTGTGGGGGGTGCGGAGGGGTGCTGTTTTAGACAGGGCTGGTCCAGGAAGGCTTTGCTAAGGTCAGAGCTGAATGAAGTCAGGGAGTCAGGAGTGCCGTGAGGGCAAGGAAGACTAGTGAGTGCAAAGGCCCTGAGGCAGAGACCATCCCTTCCTGTTGGAGGAGTAGCAAGAAAGGGCCTACGCATTGGGCACAGTGATTGCAGACTTTGGAATTTTCTCCAGGGAGAATGGAAAGACTCTGAGGGTTATGAGCTATGTGTTACCTGATTTAATTTCAAGGATTACATCCTGGCTCCTGGGTGAGGAATAGTGATCGGTCTAAAGCAGAAACATAAAGCAGGATAGGGATGGGGGTTATGATTTGAGGTGGGGTCGTCAGGATAGCCTTCTCCGAGGAGGTGATAATTTGGGGGAAGATCTTGAAGGCGGTAAGAACAATGCATGCCTGTGGATAGCTGTTCCAGGCAGAGGGAACAGCCAGTGTGAGGGCCCCAACACGCCTGCATTGTTCTAGCATGGCTGGAGAGGAAGTGAGCAAAGGGAATCTTCATAGAAGACAAATGCGACCATGTCTCCATGGCAACCACTGCCCTCAGCCTCAAGTCCCAGCAGCTCCTTGCTTGAGTCATGGGGACCTGCTCGGAAATTCTCAAACCTCCTTCCTGCTTTATTCATGCCCTCATGCCCTTCCCTCTGAAATGCCGTCATTCCCTCCTTTGCCCAGCTCGAGGCCCACAAGACTCAGCTTTAAGCCATGCTCCTTACTCCAGGAAGCCTTCCTTGATAACCCCTTCCACCCTGCTTCTATTCCTGTGTCTCCTACCTCTGTGCACAGTCTCCTCCTTGCTTGTTTGCGTCCAGCCCACTGTCTCTAGGCTACAGAAGGCAAGGGTGGAGCCTCACGTCCTCTGTGGCCCCAGGCCCACAGTAGAGCGTTGAGACTGCGAAGTGAGGAGTGCTGCACCTGAGACATGAGCTACGTGCTGGTTGTGGAGGCTCTTGCTCTGCTGGGCTCTGTTGGTGGAAGCGTGGCTCCCGGAGCCCTCAGGAGAGCTCCCGTAGAGAGGGGCGCTGCTCAGCCTCCCAGGGACAGCCGAGGGATGGCCTCCCAGCAGCTCAGCCCCGCTAGACGGAGCTTGAGGTTTCTTCCGGGGAGTTAGAAAAGGAAGCAAGAAATGGGCATTTTTGCAAAAGAAGGTCTACTGAAACTTTCACCACCTGCCTCACAATTGGAGCTATTAAATTAAAAATTAAGAGAACCTTTCCCCACTCACGTCTCCTGGGCATCCTGCCACTTTCACACCTTCCTGGGATCCTGTCCATGAGCACCCGTGGGCTTCGGTAGCTCTGAGCATGTGAGGCAGGGCACCGGAGCCCAGCTTTGGGGATTCTCAGGCCAGAGCCACCCCACAGCACCCCCAGATCATTCAGGCGAGGCCTGGAGAAGCCTCAAAGAAAAACTTATTTCAAAATGACCAGCAGGAAAACTGACATTAATTTTCATGCGTAAAGTCTACAAGAGTGAGGCCTGACGGGACCCACAGAAGCCACAGGAAGGTGTCACGGGGCCCAGCAGGGGTTTTGGTATCTCGGAGGGCAAACTGCTGTTTCCCTTTCGGTTTATATTTGCTCACATTGCTTTCTTCTCTGTTTCTAGAACACTCTGGACCTGGAGGAAACCGGTGAGGCTGTCCAGGGCAATATGAATGCTCTCCCAGATGTTTCCCTGGTGAGGCCCTCCCTTGTTCTCTCCCTGGTCTGCCTGAGGCCTCGGGAGCTGGCTTCATGATGAGAGCCAGGTGCCCTCAGCCCCAGGCCTGTGCCCAAGGGCGTCCCTCGGGCCCCTCCAGCAGCTAGACTGGGGGTTTTAGGTGGGAGTCAGGCTGTTTGTTTCCAAGTTGGTGTTACTTTCAATAATGTTATCTGAACAGTATCATCACAAGTACTGAAACTCAGAGTGTGTGGACTTCCTGAAGGGGCCACGTGACCACCCTGGAAATGGGAGTTATATGTGACCTCAGCTGTGTGCCCAGCAACACCGCCTGGCAGTTTCTGACCCAAATAACTTTCTGAATGGTCTGGACTCTGGAGCCAGACTGCCTGAGTTCAAATCCCAGTGACTGTGTGACGTCGGGCAAGTTTCTTAACCTCTCTGTGCCTCGGTTCTCCCCTCTATAAAATGGAGGTGATAATCACGTACCTACCCCACATTAAGTAAAGCATTTGGGATGGCGCCCGCACCGCCATCCGAGCTCTGCAAGTGTTGGATGTTGGCGTAGGTGGAGAGGGAAGAGCAAAGAACGTAGCCATGGCCGCCACTCCCCATGCACCTGCTGTGTGTGGCAGGCACCTGCTAGCACATTACATTCGTGGTTCCGCACCTACCCTCCCCTCTGCCGGCTAGATGCAGGTTTCCCCATTGCTCAGAGATGCACCCAGAGAGGTGCTGTGACCTGCCCAGGACCAAGCCCCTGGGACTGTCACCTTCTATCCATTCCTCTCCCTCCAGTCCTGCACACCTGCTGTCTCTAGGGGCCATGATTACCCTTCTAAAAAGAAAAGCCAAAGAAATGCATTTTTGTTGTTGGTGTTTTCCCGTTCTCTGCACCCACCTCTAATTGAGTGTTGTTCCCTGTGACAAGCCCTGGCGAGGCCAAGAACTTCAGTTCCCAAAGGTAACGATGCCATTCCCCAGAGACGCAGGCCAAGATCCCGACGCTTATCAGCTGCTGAGACGAGGGGAGAAGGTTTCCACTCGGGTGTTGCATTATTCAGGGCCGTGTAGCCAAGAGCCGATCGAGCAGGACGGAATTCCAGCCGGGGCCTGGCCTGCTCGGGGCGCCTCTCTTCCAGCCGCGATGGGCTCTGACTCCTTCTACTCCTGTTGGGTCTTTTGGCAGGATGATGTCAAGGCCACCACGGAGGGGCTGCCTGGCTACAAGCCGCCGCCCCCCCCACTCCCTCTGGCCCAAGGCCACAGCCGCCCGCCTGCCCAGCAGAGGAAGCCAGGGAAGGAGGACCTCCAGGCACCTTCCTCTGCGTCTTCCCACTCGGGCATCGTGTTCTCGGCCCCTCGGAACCACAGCCCGCCGGCGGGCACCGCACCCACCCCAGGGGACCCCTCAGCACAAGACCCGCCCTCCTCCCCCATCTATGCCTCTGTCTCCCCTGCCAACATCCGCTCCAAGAGGCCGCTGGACGCCCACCTGGCCCTGGTCAGCCAGCGCCCCATCGGCCCCTTCCCCCGAGTCCAGTCGCCGCAGCACCTGAAAAGCCCCCCAGCAGAGGCCACGCTGGCAGGGGGCTGCCTCCCGCCACCCTCCCCCTCCGGCCGGCCGGACGTGACGGGCACAAACCAGCACTTCGTCATGGTGGAGGTGCACCGACCGGACAGCGAGCCGGACGTGAACGAAGTGAGGGCGCTGCCCCAGACGCGCAGTGAGTACCAGCCAGGGCTGGGGGCCTGGGCTGGGGGGCCCGCTCAGTGGTCGTGGGGGTGTCCAGGCCCCTGCAGGTGGATCTGCCCATTGACGCGGAGTGTAGAAGCGTGTGCTGACCCGGTGTGCCCTGTGCAGGGTCCTGAGCCCATGTTGACTTGAGTGTGAGCCCTGGCTCTGCCACTTAGAGTTGGATGACTGCGGACAAGCCATCAGGTGGAGATTCGGGAACAGCCCGCCAGGTCTCTGGCAGGGTTGGGCTCCTCCTCCAGCACCTCCAGACCTGGTCCCCCAGCAGTCTCCGACTACGATCTCAGTCCCCAGGGCCTGGCACGGGGTGTTGAAATTATGGTGTCTGGGACCCTTGGAGGTCTCCAGACCTGGGGCTGCAAGGTCAGAGTGCAGGCTGGACCTTCCAGACACCTGGGGCCAGGCTACGGCCCCTGGGTTTTCAAGGGTGCCCAACTGAGGAGGTGGGGGGCAGTTTGTCACCCCCAGAAAGCTGGGAACGTCAGTACATTCCAGATGGCCTCTGTTGCAAGTTGGGTGCTTTTTGCTGGGTTCTGCTGCCATCTTGTGGCTAAAGTGATATATAGACCCCGCTGTGGCCAGGGAAGGGGGCCAGCCAGGTCAGGGTGGGTGTGTGAATGGAGCTCCTGCTGTATGCCAAGCAGTGGGCAAGCTAGGATGCAGAGTGCAGGGCCCCTGGGCTCAGGAGCTCGGTGAGGGAAGGCAGGATGTGGTGAGAGAGACCAGAGCCCAGCACACCATGATGAAAGCGGTCCATCGTGCAGTACTTCCTGTGTGCCGGATGTGGTCCTCGGCGCCTGGCCTCTGTTAGTACCTCATCTAACCCTCCCAACAGCCCTGTGGGGCTGGTGCTATTGCCCCCATTGTACAGACAAAGAAACTGAAGCACAGAAAGTAACTGGAACAGAGAAGCGTCGCACAAGCCTGTTCTCTTGTTGGCTTCACTCTACTCATCATATCTGCTCGGCATTACAATAACGCCATTAGATGGGTGTCCTTGCTCTTGTATGAAACAAAAACACGGAGGCTCAGAGAGGCTGTGTAACTCACCCTGAGTTGCACAGCTGGCCAGAGGGGATTCAGACCTGACTTGGCAGACTCTAGAGTGTCCCAAACTAGGGGCCAAGCCAGGACCCACAGAGTGACACAGCTTGGGTTGACTAGTGAATGAGGGTTTGTGCCCACCACTCAGCTAGGGGCTGTGGAGGGCACAGACCAGGCATGGCAAACCTTCCATTTTTTTAAAGTTTATTTATTTATTTTGAGAAAGAGAGAACAACATGCAAGTGGGGGCGGGCCAGAGAAAGAGAGAAAGAATCTCAAGCAGGCTCCGCACCACCAGCGCAGAGCCCGATGCCCCGGGCTCGAACTCACAAACCATGAGGTCATGACCTGAGCCAAAGTTGGATGCTTAATCAACTGGGCCACCCAGACACCCCAAACTTTCTACTTTTTAATTGAGGGGTTAGAAATTTAATTTTATGTGAACTATCCTAATTTGAATGTGTTAGTTCATCATTAAATTTGACAGCATTGTGCAAGTTAGGAAAAAACAAACCACATTTAGAGGCTGGGGTTGCCTCCTGACCTCTGTTTTAATCATTATGCCACGGGCTGAAAACTGGGTGGTCAGAGCAGAAATTCTGGCTGTCTTGGAGCCGGACCCAGCCGGAAGGGCAGGTCTCAGTGGTGGAAAGGTGTCTGGAAGTCTCCCCTCCTTCCAGCCCTGTGATTCCTGCCTAGTCCGTGCGTGCCTGGGGGAATCCCCACAGCCTTCCAGCCTGCAGCTCCATCACCTCCTCCAGGAAGCCCTCCCTGACCCCAGTGGTATTAAACCATCACTCTCCTCCTGTCCCCCCACTCCCAGCAGCCTCCACACTCTCCCAGCTCTCGGACAGTGGGCAGACCCTGAGCGAGGACAGTGGCGTGGATGCGGGCGAGGCAGAGGCCAGCGCCCCGGGCCGAGGCAGACAGATGGCATCCACCAAGAGCAGGAGTAGCAAGGAGGCACCTCGGAATGAGAGGACCACAGAAGGGGCTGCCAAACCGGTGAGCGAGGAGGAGGGGGTGCAGAGGACTGGGGCAGGGGTGGGGGGGGCAGGAGGCGGGCCCCAGGTGGGGAGCAGGAGGTCCCCAACCAGGATTCAGCTTGACAAGGGCCCATGAGCAGGAAGGGAGCCCCCATCCCTGGAGGGCTGTGGGTACAGAAAAGACCGTTGTGTCAGGAGTCGGGTCTTCCAGGTTAGGCCCTCCCTTGGCCACTGACACTGACAAGCCAAGTACCAAAAGAGGGTCTCGAGGGTCCTCAAGCTCAGTTCTGAGATGGCACATGGGCCAAAGCAGTCAGGCCTGGGTCCCAGTCCTAGAGCCACCACGTGGCAGCCCCGGGCCAGCCCCTCGCCTCCTGAGCCACAGGGATTTTTGAAGCAGTTAGCGATCCGAAAACACCAGGTTCTTAGCTTAGCGCTAGCGTAGTGGTGGCTCCCAGCACGGGGCTGGAGGCTGAGCCCTTCGGACCCAGGGGACGGGTCATGGCCAGTCCACCCCCCCCAGCCAGGCCTGTCCACCGAGAAGGCCTCAGCCACTGGTCTCCTTCGTCGCACCTGCAGCCCGGACTCCTGGAGCCCACATCCACCCTGGTCCGCGTGAAGAAAAGCGCGGCCACCCTGGGCATCGCCATCGAGGGTGGTGCCAACACCCGCCAGCCCCTGCCTAGGATCGTCACAATTCAGGTACCTCCCGGGGGCCCCATTGGACCAGGTGTCCCCGCCCCCTGAAGGCCCCTCTCGGCATCTCAGGGTTCTGGCCCCCCAGGGCAGACCCAGGCCCTTTGCCCTCACAGAGCCTCAGTTTTCCTCATCAGGGCAGCAGACACCCAGATGGCGGCCTGCCTGGCAGTGTTGGGCCTGACCCCGTGGGTGTCGAAGCCTGGCCAGCCTGGCCCTCAGATGCCCTGTGTGCCCCTGCCTGGTGTCTTACCCCTACAGCGAGGCGGTTCGGCCCACAATTGTGGGCAGCTCAAGGTGGGCCACGTGATCCTGGAGGTGAACGGGCTGACGCTTCGGGGCAAGGAACATCGGGAGGCCGCACGCATAATCGCCGAGGCCTTCAAGACCAAGGAGCGGGACTACATCGACTTTCTGGTCACCGAGTTCAACGTGATGCTCTAGAAGCCCAACGGCCTCCCGCTGCTGCCCAGTCCCTGGCCCCAGTCCCTCCTCCCTCATGGCACTAGCAAGCCCCGTGAGGGCCGGGGCTGCGTGGCCAGGGAGCAGGAAGACGCCCCCCACTCTTTCCCGGCCCACTGGCCCAGAATCAGGAGAAGAAAGCCCGACGAAGCAGACAGGAGGGCAGGGCAGGATCTGGGCCGTGCCCAGTGTACACAGTAGGTGCCCACTACAAGCGTGGGTTCCGGAGGGAAAGAAGGTCCACCTGAGGCCTGCGGGGACCTGTTCCTCTGGGTTGGATAAGGGGCACTGTGTCCCCCTTCCCCGCCAGCAAGGGCCTGGCCCATCCTCAGATGTCTGAGCCTTTATCTGGGGTGAGGCCATGTGCAAATTCATGGACACAACCCCCCCCCGCGGGGGGGGGCATCTCACAGGACCTTTAGTGCCACAAATAAGCATCAAGCAAGCCCCTCCCATTCCACACCCCCTTTCTTCCTGGCTCCTTACCGCCCCCCATAGTATTTATTATTTATTTCCCCTCTCCTCACCCCTGGGGACCCCCAGCCCCCAGCGTCCCGCCGCACCCCCAGCCTATCCCAGAGGCCTTGCAGGTGACCAGCGACGTCAGTGTATTTATATACAGAGCTTATGACTTTAATTTTTCAATAAAGAAATCGGAACAAGGTCGGAGTCTGGCGTGCTGTGTGGCCTGCCTTTGTGGCTGGGGTTTTGACTGCTCGACTGAAGAGGGGTGGGTCGACAGACCGTGGCACTCAGGACAAGACATACCACCAGCCTCTCCCGCTGTGCCCCACGAATGCATGTGGGACACACGGCGGGTGTGCGGGGGTGTCTGAGCCATACCCACACCTTGGTGCACGTTGCTTGAAGGCCGTTCGCAGGAAATACTTTTAAAGGAAATCGCACAGGTATGTATGTTATGGGGCAGAATGCACAATGTGCGTGGATGCTTGAAAACACAGAGGTGGCCTGTCTCAGTGATGTGGATTTGGATGCAAGTGATTCGTTAAGGAAATGGTGCCTCCGCAGGCCAGTACAGGAGTGGACAGATCCAGAGGGGGAAAAGGAGGAAGCTGAGCAGGGTGGGATTTGAGGCGACATCCCGGGAGGGTGGCTGCAGCCTGATCCCACAGGGGACTCTGGAGTAGAAGGTGGGGCCAGAGCTGTCCCCACTCAGGGCACAGTGACAGGGCCTTCATGCTGTCAGTCTTTGGACGAGGCCTGGGGAGGGGAATGGTTAGAGGCAGTAAATTCCCAATCACAATCTCTGTGCAGGCCAAGCTGTTCTGGGAGCCAAGGGTGGGGCGGGGGATGCGGTGTGGGGGTGAGGGTGTTAGAAGCAAAATCACGTGGAGGGGACAGGGAAGGGAGGGGGGCAAAAAATGGTCTGCTATAGACCCCAGGGCCCGTTTCCTTCACCCCCATGGTTTTTCTGGAATAAGGAGGATCTGAGAAGCCCTGCTTCGTCCAGCCCGGTGTCCAGAGGTCCGCTAGAGATGGGTTAAGAGCAGTCGAGTCCACAGACCTGCACCAGATCTTACTTTTACTGCTCCCATCCCCTCCCCAGCCCAAGGAAACCCCCTTAGGCCAGAGGGGCAGCCAGTATCCCTCAAGCCCCAGTCCCAGGCCTTCCTGGGGGACTCCCCATGCCCAATAACCCTGCAGGGAATAATTTTCCCCTGGCTGTCAGGGCCCAGATCTCCAGGCATCAGATGCCAAATCCTGCCTGGTCATGGGCAAGTGATCTCACCTTTCTAGCCCCAAATTCCCCATCTGGAAAATGGGTGTGGCAGGCTGAATAATGGCCCCGAAGATATCCAGGTTCCTGGAACGTGTGTTACCTTATATGGTGAAGGGACTTGGCAAATGGGATTGAGGCGTTTAGATGGGGAGGTTATGCTGGATTTTCTGGGCGGGGCCCAATGTAATCCCAAGGGGCTTTGTAAGAGGGCGCGGGGACTTTGATACGAGGAGGGAACCGGGCTATGCTGCCGCAGCAGAGGCTGCGATGTGCCCTGGAGATGGAGGGAGGGACCACCAACCAGGAATATAGGTGGCCGCTGGGAGAATCAGGGAGAGTCTCCCCTCAGAGCAGGCAGAGAAACCTACCCCGCTGACCCCTTGACATGAGCCCCTTGAGACTGACTGTGGACTCTTGGCCTCTCTTTGTAAGAGGACAGATCAGTGCAGCTTTAAGCCATGAACTGGTGATAATTTGTTACAACCACCACAGGATACTGCTACGGATACTGCTACTTGCTGCTGCGGAGGCTGGGGTGCTGTGTGTGGGTCCCTGCGCCGGGCACAGAGTCAGCCCTAGGACGATGAGTGCAATCCAGACGATGGTCATGGTGCACCGAGGGTCCTCTGGCCTTAGGAAAGCCACACCTCTGCAGGCTTTAGCCGCCCTTGTGCATCTTGTTCTGAACCGTCTTCGGCAGTCTATCCCCAGCCCATGGTGAATTTCAGGCCAGTCACTGACCTGCTCCATGACCCGTGGGGCAGGTCATGCTCTCTGGTGTCTTGACCCGGCCATCTTTCCGCTTGGTCCAACTCTAGGAGACAAGAGAGTGCCCGGCAGCTGCTGCCTACTGCCTCAAGTCTGTACTCTGAGGAAGTAGGACAAGAATGAGTTTCTGGAGCTGTTGTTTCTTGAATTCTTGGGCCTGACTTGGGGGCTGTGGCCCATTGGGCGTTAGGGATCCCCTACCCCAGTGGAATTTTAAACAAACTTAAAACAAATTCCTTTGGGGCACCTGGATGGCTCAATTAGTTAAGTGCCCGACTTTGGCTCAGGTCATGATCTCGCGTTCTGTGGGCCTGAGCCCTGCGTCGGGCTCTTTGCTGACAGCTCAAAGCCTGGAGTCTGCTTTGGATGCTGTGTCTCCCTCTCTCTCTGTCCCTCTCCTGCTTGTGCTCTGTCTCTCTCTCGGACATAAACAAACATAAAAAATTTAAAACAACAACAACAACAACAAAAACAAATTCCTTTGTCAGTGGGCTTAGAAAGGTCAAGTTTCCTGACCAAAGTCACATAGCTGGTGAGTGGTAGAGGCCAAATGTGGGTCCACGGCTGCCTGAAGTCCCTGTAGTGAAGCCAAAGACAAGCAGGTGGGAGTACACGGATGGAGAACAAGGTACCGCTCAGCGGGTCCACCCTTCAGGTCTGACATCCGGAACCAAATTCCACCTCTACTAGTTCCTGGCTGTGTGATCTGGGACAAGTCACTTAACCTCTCTGAGCTTCAGTTTCATTGTCTTTAAATGGGGAGCATAGATATTAACCTAACTTGTAGGTTATTAGGATTTGCTAAAATGTTAGTTGCTGGCACAGAGTACACTTTCAGTAAATAAGAGCTGCTGCTGTGATTATTATTGGGTGCGTGTGGGGGAAACTCAGGCACCCTGGAGAAGCAGGAAGAGCTTTCTGCCAGGAGGACAGAGAACTGGCTGCAACACAGACGGATGCGGGGCCTCCTCCTGCAAGAGTCTTCCTGCCTTGGGAGCAGTCAACTCCTGGTGAAATAGGGTTGGTGGAGGAGCTCTTTAAATGAGTGCCATTGGTTTCTTTCTTCTGGGCTTGGTTCTTTATTTCCTCCCCTCAGCAGCTCTGTAGGCTGGCATCACGGATCCCTTTGGTGGCAGCCAGCGGCAGAACTGGGGCGGGAGCCTAGGCCAGTTCGACACTTTACACCGCCATCCTTCAGGGTGACCTCTCAGTGGACAACGGATCATTTCTGTCCTGTACTCATCGCCCGACTTTGGGCAAGTGCTTGTCCCTCAGGAGACCCGGCTTTTCCCACCTGCTAATTAATGGTGGTTTTGGACTACCATATACTTAGTGGTGACAACACGCACCTACCTCATAGGAGAGGAGAGTGCGAAATGGGCTCACAACAGGTGTTGACATGTAAGTGCTCAAAAAAAGTTGTTTATTATTATTATTATTATACTGTCACGAAGCAGTCCGTCCCAGCTATGAAAGTTCGTGGTGTCTTTCTCATCGTGGCTCTGTGCAACCTTGCACAAACGTCGTGGCTCTGGGCCGCAGGCTCCGGCCCGCACTTGGGCGGGTTCCAGGAAGGACAGGAACCCGCCAGATGTGAACTTTTCAGGGCCGGAGCCCAGTCCCGGTCCCTGGGGGCGGGCCGCAGGCGGCCGCCTCTGCGATTGGTGGAGCATCCTGAGGCCCCGCCTCCCTAGGCCCTCCCCGCCCGTCACAGGCCCGCCTCGGGGATTAAGCAAAAAGTCGCCGCCCCGCCCCGCGCCGGGATTGGAGGCCTTTGTTTGCCGCTCAACTCCAGGAAACCACGGGCGCGCGGCGACGGCCAGCAGGTGAGGCGCGGGGTGGGGCTCGCGGCGGGTCCGGGGCCGGGGCCGGTCCCTCGCTGGGTCTCAGTTTCTCGGTCTGGGGAATGGGGAGGAGAGTGGACCGCGCCGACGGGCTCCGATCCACAGGGACTGCGCTGCTTTCTGTCTCTCCCACGTGGAAACCCCACGCGCCCGGGAAGGAGACCGATCGCCGCTCCGGGAATGGGAGGGAGTCCTGGACGCGCGCTCAGCGTCCAGTCCTCACCCCGCCGGCCGCGGGGTTCGGCGGGCGCCACCTCCGGCCTCAGTCTCCACCTCCGCACAATGGGGGCGTTGGCCTTTGCGCTCCCTCCAGCTGGGGCTGGTCGCAGGGCGGGGAGAGGTCCCACGGGAATCGGGGGTGGTCCTTGGCGGGGCCTCGGGCTGTGTTTGGGCTGGAGGTGTGGCCCGGGTAGCTGTGGTTACGGGGGAGGTGGGACTTCTCTGTCTCCGGATTTGTGTGAGATTCTGGTTCACCCGGCAACAACCCGCGCAGCCTGACAACTCGGAGCCGCGCACCCTCCCCGGACGCCTAACGCAAGTTTCTTTTCCTCTTTTTGGCAAGGGGGATGGGGGCAGAGAAGGGCCGGCAGGGAGGATGGGCAGCTCGACAGTGGTCGGAGCTGGAACGGACTGAGAAATCAGGCCAGGCTTTCTCAGTACACAGATGGGGAGACTGAGGCCCGGAGGTGGGGCGCGTCTTGCCGAAGGGCACGGCAGGGCAGGCGCAGAGCCGGCCGCTCCCCAGGGTGATGTGGCTGGCACCCGCGGTGGCGTGCGACCTTGGAGGAGGCTCTTCCCTCCTCCTCTACCCCCGCTATTGTTGAAAGAAATGACAGGTTGGAGAGGATCATTACCTACCTTTCAGAAGCTCTTCTCAATGATAAAGTTGGAAGGGAAAGTTGCTGATAACAACCCCAGGCTATTTTGGAGCTCTGAGCCCAGAAGGGTGCTAGAGAAAAGACACATTGTTTCTGTCCTCCGGATCGGAAGAAGAAATTGTTGAAACCAAAGCATGAAGGACTGAGGTTAGATGCCTCCAGGGACTTCCCAAGAGAATTTACCAGGCGCCTCCTTGGGGTTGGTGGGTTTTATTGTTTGACTGTGGGTTTTGTTTTGTCAAGAAAGCAGAATCTGAGGGGGCTTACGTCTGGTTCCGGGAGATAGATCCCATGGTTTTTTGGGGGACTATTCGAGTTTTATTTCCAGTTCTTCTGCAGGAAGGAGAAGGTGCCCACGTGGGGCCTTTGCCTCCCCGAAGTCCAGTGGTTTGCGTCTGAAACATGTGACGTGGGCTGTGTCTTGCGTGGGATTTCATCAGCTCCCACCAGCCTGCATGCACACTCTTCCAGAAACACCAGGGCTGGTGCTACCGGAGATGCTGGGGATGGTCCTGGCACCGCCGCTGTCATGCCGAGAGGGTATTTTGGAAACTGGCGCGTGCCAGGGACTTTTCAGTTTATCCCCAGGAGGGGGGAAGGAAGTATTTTTAAAGCACCCAGCTGCATCACCAAGCAAATGCCAGGTCCTTTTTCTGTTTCCTCAGTCCTGGGAGGTGGGACCGATCTGGAGATGGAGCATCAGAAAGACCTTGGTTAGAATCCCCAGCCTGATTTCCATTCTGAAAGCCTCAGTTTTCCTCTCTGTTAAATGGGAATACCCACTCCAGTGCCGCTTTACGGCTGACGTGAGGTGGCATCATAGAAAGTTTTGCTAAGCCCACATTCCGCGCGCGTTTAGAGATGAGGAAACTGAGGCCCAGAGAAGAAGTAACAACAATAACAATAGTATTGATAAGTTACTGGTTACTGAGTGCTATATTCTAGCCCCTGTGCCACGGGTTTTACTGTGATGACTAAGGTCTGGGAGGGCAGGGACTGTTGTCATCAGTCACCTCCTTGGTACCCAGGACAGAGCCCTACACATAGCAGGTGTTCCGGGCGTTGGTTGATTGCCTAGATTCCATCCCTTAGTGTTCACATTGTTGCCATGAAGTGGGTGTTGCTGTCCTCATTCTATGAATGAGAAGCCTGAGGTTCAGAGAGTTTCAGTCACTCACCTGAGGTCACACAGCTTTTCACTGCGTTGGTCGGTCCTTACTTTGGGATGTGCAGGAGTGTATGAGCTGATTAGGTGCGTCTCTTTCCACTGCTGTGCTAGTGATACCACATCGGTAGCTTGAAATTGGCCATAATATGGGTATTTACACTATGGAAATTAGCAAATCAGGCCACAGATCAGGCTTTTTTTTTTTTTTTTTTTAAGAGAGCCACATGTGAAGGGTGCTGTGGGATAAAGGCCAGCTTTGCTGTGCATGGCTGCCAGCAGGTGGAGGGCTCCTGGCAGGGCAGGAGGCCCCAGGGGTACCAGGCCAGAAGGCTCCCCTGAAGCGTGGTATCTGAGACGGAAATCCTGTCTGAGACAGGGAGCCTTGCAGCGACCCTCTGACTGAGGAGCAGGTCAGTTTGAGCCTGAATGCGGGGCCAAAGTGTCTGGCCTTTAACCCGACAGTGACAGCAGCCATCAGCTGGTCTTTAGGCAGGGAAAGGCTTGACCAGAGTGATGTTCTGGGAAGGTTTAGCCAGCAGCGCACGCCCAAGGGATTATTAGAGGCTGAGCCGGGGGCGGGGCGACTGGGAAGAGGCACGGGCAGACCCGGGAGCCCGGAGGAGGCGCCCAGCGAGGCGCCCAGCGCCCCGCCTGTGTGTCCGGAGCACGTCCTGTGTGCCTGGCGGTGTGAATACCCTGTCCCTTTACTTTGCATGCACGCCTCTGAGGAAAGTGTTCCCCTCAGTCTGTGGACGAGGGCATCAGGGGTTTGGAAGAGCCACCAGATCTGGACTCAGGCCTTTCTGTCCCCAACCCCTTACGGTTTTAATTCCTGCGTCCCTCTTTCATTCCAGCGCACAATCCCATCTCCTTGCCAAGTGCCGGCCAAACTCTGGTGTGGTTGTCAAGAGCGGCCCCTTGCTCCCAGGCCTCATCCCCCACCGGGCCCCTAGGTCCTTGCCAGCACCCCCTCTTCCGGGGGAGGGGCTGGTGATCAGGGCCAGAGTGGGATGCCCGGCTGGCAGTCTTCTTGGAGTCTTGAGTCCTCAGGCAAGGGCCAAGGACCAGGAGGGACCTCAAGCACCAGGAGGCTGCATTCAGCTCCCCTCTAGGTCAAGGATGCATTCAGAGGGCAATACTGTTCTTGTGGGTACAGATCCAACTCTGCCTGTCATATGCTGTGTGACTACGGGCAAGTTGTATAACCTCTCTGGGCCTTTCGTTGTCTGTTAAATGCCCGATTGTGAGAATACGATCCGACAACACATGTCATGCCCCAAAATGTTGAGTGGGTAGGGCTCGGATCCCTTCCCTTCCCTTTCTTGAGTTCCATATGTCCCCACATGTTGCATAAATGTGCAGAAAAGAGCTTGCTGTATCAGAGTCTGAAAAGAGGAAGGGAGGGCACCTGGGTCGCTCAGTCGGTTGGGTGTCCGACTCTTGGTTTCGGCTCAGGTCATGATCTCACGGTTCATGGGGGTACAGGCACTGACTGTGGGGCCTGCTTGGGATTCTCTCTCTCTCTCTCTCTCTCTGCTCCTCCCCCACTGTGCTCCCTCTCTAAATAAATAAATACAAACCTTTAAAGAGAAAAGAGGAAGAGAGAGTGTGTGGGAAGGGAATTACGGACTATGACAGAGTGCCAGCGCTCCGAAGGGCCTCAAAGCGCCTGACCACTCTTCCCGGCTTGGCACTGGCAGGGAAACCGAGGCAGGGCGTGCCCAAGGTCTCGTCAGAGTGAACCCCCTACCCAGGTGTGCGGTGGTGGCTTTGTTTGTTTTGCTGTGTTGTTATTGTTGTTGTTTAAGAACAACGGATATTCATTTTACTCTCATTTTTAAAGCAGCTGTTATTTCTAGAAAATACACATAAGGAAAAAGAGTACACTTGCCTATAATCGAATTACTTAGTACTAATTACTATAAACATTGAAGAGCGCCGCCCCCCTCTCTCTCTCGTTTCCCTCCCTCGTTTCCTTCTCTTCCTCCATATGTTACTGCTCTTTCTCTGGAACGGACTCAGACTGGATACAGATGATTTTATACTGGCTCGTTCACTCGGCGTGTCGCACCGCCCTGCACCCCCACACCCCCCTTCCACAGCAGGACTGCTAACAGCTGCGCGCTGTCCCTTTGAACAGAAATATCGTACTTTATCTCAGTGATCCCCTAGTATTGGACACCAAGGTTGCTTTCAATCTTTTCAGGTGCCGCACAGTTCAGTTATGGGTACTTCAGCCTGTGCCGTCTGCCTTTGCACGGCTTGGTTCAAAGCCAGCTTCCTCTCCCGTGACACGGGTAAGATAGTCCCGCCTCCTTGGATTGGCATAAGTGTGAAATAATGACATCCTCATCCACGGGAAGGCCTTGACGTGACAGGCACGCAATATAGCCTTGCTGTAGCAGTGCATTCATTTTTGTTGTTGTTGGACCCTTCCTGGAGCGTGAATTCAAGAGTGTGGGTGTCTGTGTGTGCAAGTGCTGATGTGTGTGTGTGTGTGTGTGTGTGTGTTTTCCTCCGTATGGCCACACCCCTCTCCTCACCCGTGCTGCGGTTGGATGAGGCAGGCCTGGGTCCTCACCTCCTTAACTATTCAGGGCGAAGACACAGTTCTGTCTGGACCGGTGAGCCTTGGGATCGCTTGGAGGCCACAGGGAAGAGGGTCACAGGGAAATGACAGCATTTCTTTGCACTTGGGAGAGCTGGCCGTCCCTTTTTCTGTAGAAGACCCAGAGCTGGGGCTGTGGCTCATAGTAGGGAAGCTCAGAGCCAGGAAAATTAAACTCGGTCCTGTAGGGAGCAGGCCATATGGGCGTTTCACGGATATGGCCAAAGTCATTTATTCATGAGCTCAGCGCCAGCTGGGCCGTGGCCCAGGACTTGAGGCACATAGCCTCATTTATCATCCCGACCATTCTATGAAGTCAGTATCCTCCGCATTTTACAGAAAAGAAATCCGGGGTTCAGAGAAGTTAAGCCACTTGCCCAAGGCCACACAGCTTTCAAAGAGAACCTGGAGATCTCTGCCCACAAAGCACATATTCCATAAGACCCCCTTCCCCCCGCCCGTACCCTGCAGCCTCCCATCACCACGGTGTTTCTACCCGTGTTGGCAGGTGGAATCAAAGAACCCAGGAGATTTAGTGCTTGAAGGTCATTTCTGACCACCTCAGAAGTAATCTCATTAAGCCTCAAGATTTCCAGGCTAAGAGAGGGGAAGGCCCTTGCTCAGTGACACTCAGGCTGTGACATGGGTCTCTGCTTCCCCAGCTCTTCTCGGCAAGTGTCCTGGCCACCTCACCTACCACCCAAACTCCCTGCAGGCTCTGAGGACAGGCAGCTGGGGCCAGCAGGAGGGGATGACCTTGGGCAGAGGTTTCATTTCCTTCCCAAGGAAGGGAGTCCTCATGAATTCCAAAGTTGCCAAGCCCCTAATTTTCCCCCATGGCTGGGTAGCCTTGTGGCCTCACTACACCTCTGGGCCTCAGGATGTTGTGTTGAAGGCTGGTCACGCCAACAAGCAAGGCCCACCCCAGGCCCGGGCCATGTCCTGGGCCGCACCGGAAAGGCATACTGGGCGCTTAGGTGGGGCTCCAGAGGGAATGTAGAGGGAGGGCGAGAAGTGGGTGGCTGGGCCCCTGCGGCCAGGAAGGCAGGGCTGTGCAGATGCAGCAGTCAATGGGCACGCTTCTGGTAAAAGCACTCAGTGCTGGGGGGACCAAAGGACTGTCTTGCTGCTTTGTTTTTGTTGGGTGACCAGAACCTAATCACTTCCCCATCTCTGGGTCTCAGCTCCTGTCCTGCCCACTTTTCAAGCCTATTCTTGAAGCATCTAGTGCAATGAAGGACAAGAAAGCAGTTTAGAAAAGCCCCTGAGGGCATCCGACTCTTGATTACCGCTCAGATCATGATCTCACACGAAGTGTGTGAGTTCGAGCTCCGCATCAGGCTCTGAGCTGATAGCATGCAGCCTTCTTGGGATCCTCTCTCTCCTTCTCTCTTGCCCCTTTGCCTGTCTCTTTCAAAATGATAAATCTATAAAAATTTTTAAAAAAGAAAGAAAAAGAAAAGGCCCCTGAAAGGCTCTGTGTGGAACCAGAGCCTCATTATCGATTTAGAACATTGGCTTCATGAATCGCAATTAGTTGGTAATAAGCTTTCCTCCCAATTTTATCGCACGCAGGTATTAATTATCTCTGCAGGCTGCAACGGTGTGAGCACCGAGCATTGTCGTTAAGAGGCGGATGATTGGGGGCTTCAATCTGTCCTGGCACGCACCAGCTGTGTGATTGCAGGCACGTGGCTAGGGCTCTCTGGGCCTCCGTTTACCCCCTGTAAAATGAGGATGTCACACCCCATAGCCATAGCTATGGCCATAGCCACCCCACAGGCAACCGACTAAATTCAGTGGATCATCCAGTGTATATTTATGGTGCTCCTACTATGTGTCCAGCCCCCTGCTGGGCCCTGGAGATATAATGGGGAGCACTTCAGAGTTCCCAGTTACCAGAAAGACAGACCTGACTGAGGTCTAATTAATTCTACATGGATCCCCGGGGAGGGCACGTGGCGTAAGTCTACAGGTTGCCTGGAGGTTCCCAGGGAGAAGGGGGGCCGGGTGTAGAGCAGGAGCACTACACATTTGTCCTAGGGACAGTGCGGAGCACCCTGTGGAGGGTGGAGATGGTGGGGGCGGGGAGGACGGGAGAGGCTGGACCAGCACCTTCTTCCCTTCTTTGTCGGAGCAGCGGGCAGGACAGGAGCATTTGCAGCCCAGATAGGCCGCCTTTGCATGCTTCTGTTTGGACCGATCGCCGTGGTGCGGGGTGAGGGATGGATTGCAGGGGCCCAGAGCTTTCCCGGAGAGGCGGCGGCAGGAGCCACATGTGGATACAGTGATGGGGCAGGTTCTGGTGAGATTGAGGAAATGAAAACAATAGGATTGTTTATGGGGTGTAAGGGAGAGGGAGATGTCCAGAAGGATGGTCACTTGTGTTCCCCCCTCGCCCCCGGGGGAGAGATGGGGCAGGTTTGGGGGCTGGCAACGTCATGAGGTCACTGGGGGAGGTGTTGCTTTAAGGAATTCGGGCCTTGGTGGGTGGTGGAGATGGTGTGCCAAGAGGGGATAAAGACGGGGTGGGGGGGTGTTGGTGAGGCTTGGG